>CAUYSK010085300.1:0-43411 GCA_963575035.1 Avahi laniger | reverse complement strand
AGTCCCAGCTACTTGGGAGGCTGAGACAGTAGGATTGCTTGAGTCCAGGAGTTTGAGGTTGCTGTGAGCTAGGCTGACGCCACGGCACTCGCTCCAGGCAAGAGAGTGAGACTCTGTCTCAAAAAAAAAAAAAAAAAAATGGTTTCACGTTGGTATAGTGATAGAATTCAGAAGTCTTAACAAAACTGAAAGCTGTCACATTAAAGGAGGTAAAGTATAAAGCTTAGTTTTTAATTTATCCTTTTCTTGCCAACACCTTATAGAATCAATTGAAAATGCATTAGCAGAACTAGGCTGGTATCATACACAGTGCACTTCCCTCAGAACCCTTAGCTCCTTGTAACTTCTTGCTCCACTGAATTTCTGAGAACCTTTTTGTCTCTAACATTCACTTGGTACTTTCTGTGGATGAATTCCATTATCATCTCACTGTGGAAGCTCTTTGTTTTTTAGCTACATATAATCAATTCTAAGATGCCTATTTTTCCACATTTTAACAGTTTATAATCCAAACCATCTTTGATTTGATAAAATACAGTATTTTGTATCACTTCCCCCCACACAGCCTAGTATAATTCCTAGCACACAGTAAGCACTGAACAAATGTTTGTTTATTGATTGACTACATGTAAATGCAGAAGAGGTCTTATAATTTGAATTATTACTTAAATACAGACTTTCAGTTGACCTCTAGCCCTTCTTCAAGGCTCATAATTTTTTATTCAATAAAATGTGAGATTATTACAAAAAAAGAAGAAAGGAATAAATAAGAAAATTTTAATTATTTACCTGCTTTTATAATGATTTAAAAATGGATTTAATATTTAAAAGGCATTCCTTAATAATACCTACCTTACTTTTGTGTAGAATTTGTCACCAAAAAACCCTTGCAATATAGGTAGAAAAATAATGACGATTAGAATAATAGGGAAAGTGTATGATTGACCAACCAAGTTCCGCACCTAGTCAATGTCTCGGCTTCTTGCTTATAGTACTTGTTCTTTTTACTGAACCGTGTTGTCCCACGGAAAGGCGGAGGTACCAAATGCATTCTTAAATATAGCCCATTTTTGCAAAGTGTTTCTTAAGACTGATTGTCAGGAAATGGAATTCTACCTGCATATGTGCTGTTGCATTCATCTCTTTCTAGTCTTCAAAAGAAAGGGATGGGAAAGATACACCAGAGCTGAAGTATAATTGCTTATTAGGTGTCGCTCAATGGGGGAGGCAGTAAAAAGTGAAACTAGTATTATTGCATAGTAAAGAGCACCTTATTTAGCTCTTGGGAAAGATTGAAGGCTATTTACTGTAAAAATGCAATTTTCACTCACTTTGAGGGAATCATCACAAGCGTCAATCTGTTTTCCAACTCAGAACCTGTAGGTCATTCCCAGGAAATCTTTCTATTCCTGTGTCTCCTTCTCCGCCGTTTCTCCTTGGTGTCTCTCCACTGCTGAGCTTCTGTTCAACTTTTGGAGGAATTTTCCTGCACATAGATTTCTGGGCTTTCCTTAGGTTACTCCTTTCCTCCTTTTGCTTTTATTGCAATGTTATTTTATCTGACATCCATTTTAGCCAAGATTAACTTCCTTTTGCCCCTGAATATTTGATTTTTCTCTACTATAACCTTGTTTTGAAGCCAGGTATACCCCGATGTGGAAGTATCTATTTTCCATTTCGTTGCAGTTACTTCCTGGAATTACTTCTCTCTTGGGAAAAGAAGGGTGGCTTACAATGAAGCTCATAGCTCCAGAAAATGGTGGGTAGTGATTTTACAAGCTGCAGTGAAGGATCTTGATAGAGGTGGTTGCCCTGCTTTGTGGGGAAAGTGTCATGTTGATGCCTTATTTTCCCTTCCCACTCAAAATGCTTCCATGTATCACAGAAGGGACCTCTCAATGACTTCCAGATGTTTCCCCCTTTGACTTATTTTTTCAATTATTTATATTTACTTAGTTATTTTTCCTTTTTTTAGCTATGTTAACCTGTTAACTTTTTGAACAGGTTACTGGATCTGAGCTTCAATTATTTTACTTGTAACATGTGGATGAGAATGCCTACCTCTCGGGTTTTTGTGAAAATTAAGTGACACCACTTACTTAAAAGTGGCTAACAGAATACCTGCTTTTCTTCAGTTAGCTCTTCATAAAATATCACTCAGTTCAATACCTCCTTTCAGCTTGAACTCACTTTAATTCCTTGCCATGCATTTGTCCTAAATGTTCTTGCTCTTAAATCACTCAACTTTTCCAAATTCATGTGATCTTTTGGCAGGCGGGCCATGTAACTTATATGGTCATTTTTGAGAGTATAAGGGGCAGGCACTGTCAATTATTATGTTAAGACAACAGGTGTAAATTGGGATTATTCTAGGCAAATTAGGAGGTAGGCTGTCAATTAGCCCTCTCCTGGCTATGGCAGCCTGCTTCCTGCCCTGGAGTGCACTTCATGGTGCCCTTTTCAGGACCCCATTGCTTTACTGACCACCTTTCCAAGTATAAATTTTCCCCTGTGTTACCATCACTATCAATACCAGTGCTTGAAAGTGCATACATATACTTTCTAAACCACCGTCCTTCACCAACTTCTCTATTTTCGTCAAAGGCTAGACCACACTTCCAAGTTTATCTTTGATTATCCATATTCCTTTGAGTCTCAGACCCAGTCAGTTGGCAAAATTTGTCAATTCAATTCTATAAACCCATATTGAACATTTACTTGGTGCCAGACACCAGGTGAGGTGCTAGGTATAAAAAGACAAATAAGGTATAATCCTGATGTAAAAGAAGCTCATATTTTAGAGGGGGAGTTAAACGTGTAAATAAATAATTGCAATATAGTGTGTTAAGCGCAAAAATAGAAGTAGAGTCTTTGGTATAGCGGTGATGTTAACATGGACGTTATCCACTCTGCTGCGGTGGTTCAAGGAAGGCTTTGCAGAAATAAAGATAAACTTAACCTATAGATGATTGTATGAATTAATTAATAAATATTTTATTACCTACTATTTGCTAGATACTGTGCTGTGCACTAGGAATGCATTGATAAGGAAGACAGGCATGGCCCCTGTCCGCTTGGAGTTTATAGACTATTAGGGAAGACAGACAATATAAAAGCAAAGAACATTAAAAAAGGAGAAGAAAGATGGGGCATCACGTGAACATATAAAGGGGGAAATAACCAACTCTGCTTCCAATTCCAGAACAGCTAAGCTGAAACCTGAAAAGATGAATAGGAAGAGCTAGGTAGAGGGAAGAGGTTGGTAGAAGAGGGAAAGAGAGCAAGATCTTGAGGCAGGAGAGTATGAGATGTACTGAAGCACTGAGAGAGAAGACCAATGTGGCTTGAGAGAGGAGTGAAGCAAGGTAAGGACATGGAATGAAGCTGGAAATGTAGGGAGGGCTCAGAACGTACAAGACCTTGTAGACCATATTAAGGATTCTTGGACTTCATGCAAAGGTCAATGGGCAGCCATCATTTAAGCATTGAAAGTGATATACAGATTTGCTCTTTTTAAAAGGAGGCTGTTGCAATACTTAGACAACAGGCAATATTGGTAAAAATGGAGAAAATGATGATTTTTAGAAATATCTGAGAAGTATAATGGCAAAATTAGTAACTGACTTGTTATGGGTAGTGAAGAAGGGAATGGTTGAGGGTGACTCTCACATTTCTGCCTTGAACCACTGGTTAGTTGGTGCTGTCACTTATGAAGTTAAGGGACACCAGAGGAGGAGCAGGTTTGGGAATGAAACTGAGGAGTCCAGATGTGTATGTGCAGATTTTGGGGTGCCAGTGAAATATTCAGGTGGAGAGCTTAGGGAGGCTGTTGGGTTCGTGGGTCTGGAGCTATAGATTTGAGAGCTTGGAGCATGTCCGTGGTAATAAAGCCATGGGAGTGAAGGCATTGTCCTTAGGGGAAAAATCAAAACAGGAAGAGAAATGTGCACGAGAACAGAAGCCTGAAAGATACTGAATGATTGCATAATGGAAGATCTATCAAAGAAGGGCAAGAAGGAGAAGCTAGAGAGGAAAAAAGAAGCTCAGAAAGGTGTGATGGCACAGAAGTCAAGGAAGGAAGCATTTCAAAGAAGGAATGTCAAATAAAATGAGAAATAAAAATTAACGACCTTACTGAGAGCCATTTTTGAGGAATGGCAAACACGAAATCCAGATTGATGAGGTTGAAGAGTGAGAGGTGAGAAAATAGAGGCAGAGGCTGCAAGCAACACATTCCACAAGCTTGACTGGGCAGAAGAGAGGGCAGAGAGTGTGTGAATCTGAAGAAGGATGTGGATGAAGGACTAAGGAGGATTTTTCTTTCCTTTTTTCTTTTCCTTTCTTTGTTTCCTCTTCTTCTTCTTCTACTTATTTATTTATTTATTTACACGGGAGATACTTGAGTATGTTCAAATGCTGAAGAGAAAGGAACGATTAAAGAAAAAGAAGTTGGAAACAGAAAGGAGACACTCTGGGTACAAAGGCCCCCAAAGGTGGCCAGGGCTCCAAAGCACAGGTGGGGGCCAGCCTTGACTTGGAGGAGAGCCTCTTCCCTCTCAAGGAAGGAGAAGTGCAGGTGCATGTCAGGCTGGGAAGTTGAAGCAGTTTCTACTTGATGGCTTTTAAACTTTCGAAAGTAGGTACTCAATAAATACTGAATCAATAAATGCAAGTAACATGAATCTGAAATCTGCACACTTCCTTATTTTCCTGTGGAAGCATTCTACTTTCTAGAAAAGCTTGGGGATGATAGTGAAGGTGAGCAAGAATCAGAGTGCTTTTAGGAAAAGGAAGAGGGGCGTTTTAAAATCAAACAATAAGGATGCTAAAATCTCGTTCCAAATGGAAATCAGCAGGGAACCCCTGCTCTGCTGGGTGAAGTTAAAGCAAAAGCACTGGCTATCTGTTCCAGACAGATCTTCTTGTTCCATACACTTTTTTTTTTTTTAGTTAAAAAAATTCTTTTTCAATCTCTACAAGTTTCAAGCCACAAATTTATACTTTGAGGGGAAAGCATGGAACTATCATCTATTTTCAAGAACTGTGATGAGTACCTTTCATTTAATCTTCATATTAACTTTGTGAAATAGGTTATTAACGCTGTCTGCATTTTAAGGTTGTAGAAACAGAGCTTCAGAGAAGATAAATATGGCAAAGTCACTCAACCAATTGTGGTGGAAATAGGACTCAAACCCACATCTGCCTTCAGTTCTTAACTGTAGTGCTATATTTCCATCTCAAATTTTAATAACTTTTATCATTGCAAATACTCTTCATGATGTAATCCTTGAGTAAATCATTCCCTGACATGCCAGGGCCATTATTTTTGTGATACTTTCCATTCTTTGATATTCAAATCTTATTTCCTTTAATACCCTCCTTAAATCTTAACTTCTCTCCAAACACTTTGGGACATCTCAAACCATGATGGTCTCTCTGGCCTTTGAAATGCTACAGCAGTTCACCTGTGTTTCTCATTTGGTACATTTTATCTGCGTTATAATTGAGTTTGGTTTTATTTAATTTTTCTTTTGACTATCAGTGAACCCACAAATCCACAAGCTTGTTAGAGGATAGGAAGTGCATACTATGCCTTTTTTGAAGGAGTGGGGTGGGCATCTTTTATAGCTTCTTCCTAATGCTTTGTTCATAGTATGCAGTCAGTAAATACTTGTTGCTAGATTGCCGGATAGTCAATCTCAGCATTGATACTGGTAGAATGTCTCTGGGAGCTGCCTGCAACTACTTCAGAAAGTTTGTTGGTGTCAATCTGAAAAATGGAGGATTTACTATTTCTACTGTGAATTTATATTTTCTTTTTGAATTATAAAACTGGAAATCTCAAGCAAATTGTTGGTTTGTGTGTTGGATGGAGAAGGGGGGAGATTCCTTTTGAAACGGAGTGTGGAAAAGCAGATCTTTTATTTTGTAAAGGTTTTTTTGAAGCTTACAAGTTCCTATTTAAAAAAAGTTCAAATTGGTCAAACTTGAAGTTTCCCTCCTCCTTTCTCCTCCTTCAGAGGCTTTTTCTAAACCTGCTTCCCTTAAAATGACTTTTATTGATTTTCACTCAATGAGAGTTATTCCTCAGAATGAGGATGGAGGGGTCAGAGAGAGAAATTTACCCTGTGTTACCTGTGGAATAGGTGTACCTCTGTATCCAGTCTTGCTTTATTTGTTCTGTTTCCTGGATCCAGAAACCTGCACACTGGGGATCATTAGGTCCTCTGTGTCTTGGACGTAGCTTGAGTACAGTATACTAATAGATCAATTTATGTGTTCATTCATTCAGCAAACATTTATTGAGCAGGCATGTCCTAGGCATTGGAGATACTAAGATGAATAAGACGTAGCCACTGCCCTCTATGACCTCCAGATGCACACGAAGACACTAGCCTGGTGGGGGCTGGGTTCAGGGAAGGCCTTCTGAACGAGGTGACTGAATATCCTGCATCAGGGAATCCTAAGAGAATCAAAAGATTAGCCATGGAAAATAAGTATAAACATCTAATCAAATTAGCCAATTAGAAAAACAACTTTAAGAAAAGACAATCTTTTACCCATATGTCCTCTGCCTTTTTATATATATCTAATTTCTTTGTCTCCAGTCTCATCCCTCTGGCCTACATTCAAAATAGTCTCCAAAATGATTTTTCTAAACTCTGATGTGATCATGTCATTCTTGTCTTGAGATTTTTAATGGCTGCTCACTCAGTCACTCAATATATTTTATCAGTCATCTACTGTGATGTTTCAGGTGAGTGTTAAGTGTTTGGGCTGCAATGGTGAGCAAGCATCCCTCCCTTCAATAAGCTTAGAGTCTAGACCAGGTAGTGCTTCCTGAACCTTGCCTCTTATCTAAATCAGTTTAGTCCAATGGACACCAGTATCTACTGTGCTAAATATCATGCAAAACCACAAAGACAGAATTCTGCTTTTAGGCAGATCAAAGTCTAGTGGAGGAGCCTGAAAACTTAATTGGTAGCACCAACATGATGTGGTCAATGGATAGATAATTGCGTAGACTGCTGTGATAATAGAGTTTGAGGAGAAGAGAGAGCTGAAGGGCAGGGGGGCTTCCTGGAAGAGACCATGCCTAAGCAAAGTCTTGAAGTATGAATAGGAGTTAGCTAGACATTAGGAGTGTCCAGTTCCTTAACATGACAAACAAAACCCTTCACAATCCATTGATCTACTTTTCCGTCTACTCTTATATTTTCTATAACTTTGTTTTTCGAATTAGGAACAGGTGCCTCCGGAATATGTAGTGTTACACACAGGATATGAGAAAGTACCAGGTAAATGTGGTGCATCTTTCTGCAGCATCAGTTCTACCAAATGATAAGTAATTTAAAACATGGTTTTATATTAAAGCATAATATATTTGTGGAGTTGAAGCTAACATTTCCATTCATTTCTCAAAATAAAACTAGATGCACAAATTCCAAACTAGTGGTGAGCCACTTCAGCCTTGCCTTTACACACCACCATCCACCACCATCCCTTTCTTGTGTACGAATTTGAGATGTGTTATACTACCAGACTGTGCTGAGAAATTTCATGTGTCTGTGCCTTCGTATATGCTATTCGCTCAACCTTAAGTGTACTTCCCATAATTTTCTCCTTTGGTAAATTACTTACCCTTCAAAGCCCAACTTAAATATCATCCCATTCAGTAGTCTTTTTTTTTCTTTTGGAGACACAGACTCACTCTGTTGCCCCAGGCGGAGTGCAGTGGTGTCATCATGGCTCACCACAACCACAAACTCCTGGGCTCAAGCGATCCCTGCCTCAGCCTCCCCAAGTAGCTGGGACTACAGGGGCACTCCACCATGCCTGTCTAATTTTTTCTATTTTTGGTAGAATTGGGGTCTCACTCTTGCTCAGGCTGGTCTCAAACTCCTGACTCAAGTGATCCTCCCACCTCGGCCTCCCAGAGTGCAAGGATTACACAGTAGTCATTTTTAATGAAGCTTAAATGTTGTCCCATATATATTTTTTGGACACCTACTTATGTCTCTGCCTCCTTTCCTAATAGCTCCAGGCAGAGTTAGCTGCTCCCTCTTTTGCGTTTCTGCCATCCTTTACTTAAAATTTGTTACAGCACTGCTCACATTGTACCATATGTATTTGTTTTCTTATTCTTCTCTGCTGCTGGACTGTAAACTCCTCCAGGGCAGGGACTACTTTTTAATTTAACTTTGCATTCTTAGTGATTGACACTTGGTAGACACTCAATAAATGTTTGTTGGATGTTGATTATATAGACCATTCCTTACTCTGCATCACCTCTGCTCTTATAAAAAGTAATATCTCCTTTACTTCTCATCTTCAGGGAACGATGTGTTCCACAAAAGCATATTTTCCTGGCAACTGACATTTACTTTCTAAAGTATCAAAATCAGCTGTTTAAATCATCATTTTCGTAGGAATTTATTTTTCTAAATTTGTACACACTTGCTTGCTCTCATAAGTGAAATATATTGAGCGTAATGTGTTCCTTGATGACTTATCCCCAAAAGCATCAGGGTATGCTTGGTTGGAATTCTGACATCCTCTGGGACCACTGATGGGATAGGGCTTTTTGCCTCCTCCCCAGATGACCCCGATCTCTTTTGGTTTGGGGGTTCGAGTACTTTTGGTGATCACTTCTCACTGACAGTGTGCTTGCTCTAACAACACTACCCTTTCCTCCTTTTATATACTTTTTCGTGGATATTAAAATTATAAAACTAACATATGTTCACTGAGAACCAACAGAATATATGAAGTAAAAAGTCAAAGTCTAACCCCCCAACCCTGCCACTCTGAGACATTCACTCACATCCACATTCCCACTCCTCAGGCATGAACTCTGTTAACAGTTCAATGTATATCCCTACAGGCCTTTTTTTTAATGCATGTATATATACAAATATTAAATCGTATCATGCATATTGTTATATGACTTGCTTTTCTTCTCACTTGACAATACGTAACAGATATCCTTGCATGTCAGTACATCCAAGTCTATATCATTCTTTTTAATAGCTGCCCCCTTTTAATTTGCCAGTCTTAATCAGCTGTAAATGGGAAAGCCAAATAATCAAGCTGATTAGAATTGTACCTAAGAAAGAATAAATCGGCTCTCGGTGAAGGCTTGCATAATTCTCCTAGGAGTGAAATGTGTTAACTTTAGTGCCTGGACTTTGTAATGTTTATTTTGGCTATTCTGGGACCCTTTTTACTTATTTCCTGCTTCATTGTGTTTCGGATAGCTGAGGTTGCTGGACACATGACCTGTGAATGAGTGAGGTAGTACATATTCAATTTTGCATTATGTAATTTTGCTACGGTTTTGTGAGTTCTTTGCATTTAAGTTTGTAAGTTAGATTGTACTTATAGACAATTATTATTTCTTGTAGTTTCTGAGTATTTGTGTTATAGTGAGGACTATTGCACATGATTTAGCAGTTAAAACGGTAGCAGTTAAAAATGTTTGGCTTGACAATTGACACGGGGCTCCTTATCTCTGTCATCTACCTGTGAAGATGTGCACTGGATTATGGGAACTCTAAGTTGATCTGAGGAAGCCTTTTAACTACTGATGAACATTAAAGTACTGACAACATCTTGTGCTATAAGCGATTAAATCCTATTTAGGGTTTATATAGGATCTTCCCTCTGCCTTCATCTAGCATAGTGAAGTGGCTAAATCCTGCTGATTCTACCTTATAGATGTCACTGCAATGTCTCTCCTCCTCTCCATTCTCACTGCCCCAGTACCTTGGTTCAGGCCCTACTACATCTCAACTGAATTACCTGTAAGAATTTTTAATTGGTCTCCCTGATTTTTGTCTAACCTCCATCCTGCCCACCCAGCAAATAGTGCTTGTCTTTAAGCAGAAATCCTAGTCTGTCACACCCCTAAAAAATCCTCTCTAGGGGTTTCTCATCATCTAGAGGATAAAGTCCACATATCTTAGCTTAGCATACAAAGCCTTTTGTGATTTGGCCATTTCTCCTGCTTGTCTCCTGTTGCTCAATGCTCCTTCTTCTAGGGAAATCAAGTGGCTTATGATTCCTTTAACATAACACAAAAGAGAGTTCTCAATAAATGCTTGTTAAATAGATGAATGAAACACCTTATGTGGCTAGGGTGACCATTCAACCTGCTTGGCCCAGAATGGTCCCTGTTCACACCTGACACCCCAGCATAATTACTAATAGGGCCCCCTTTTATAATCAATTTGTCTCAGATCAATAAATTATATGGTCACCCTAATTATAGTAGTCATCAGATTGATTTCTAACTCTTTCTTTGTCTCCTCTACTAGACGGTGAACTCTTTGGGGACAAGAATTTTGTTCATTTTTATATCCTCCTTTATTCATTCAACTAAGAAACTGACACCATTAGGTGCTGAAGATATAATGTTGAATAAAACAAACACGGTTCTTACACTCATGACGTTTACAATCTAGCAGGAGAGAACAATCTAGCGGAAAGAATAGAACCTAACATAATAAATGCTGGTATGTAAGTGAATGACTAAATGTGGATACTCAGAGGCTCCTAAACAAGTAATCCCAATCCCATGAATTATAGAGACAGAGTAGTCATAAACATAGAACTCTAGGTGATCACGCTAATCATTTATTTAAAAAGTTGCTAATTAAAAAATTTTAACTACAAACAACAGACGTATACCTCAGCATACATAATATTTAGATGCTACCTTAATGTTAAACATAAGAAAAAAAAGGCCCATAAAATAATAGCAAGAATGAGAGTTTGAGTCTTATTCTTTTTTAGATAGATAATTTGTAATCCTATATGGTTCTTTCCAGGGTAGATGATTAGTATGTATTCTTCCCTCCCTTCCTTTCTTTCCAGATGAGAAGTCTGAGGTTTTAGAAACTGAACCACAGAACAAAGGAATGATTTCTTAAACCAGGATTAGATTTTGGTTGGGCTTTGCTTTCTAAGCTAGAACCACCTGCTATCTTAGACCTGTTAACTACATTCCCATGGGCACATTACAAAACCCTTTCAACCTCAGTTTCCTTTTCCATAAACCAGTGATAATATTATCTCCAGAATTAATCTGAGGATTAAATGAGATTATGTAAAGGCATTTAGTCCCATAAACTGGCTCCTAGATAGCACTCAGGAATGTTAGTTCTCTATCCATTTCTCCTATTTATCTTTCTGTGCTTGGTGAATTATAGGATGATATATACATATATAACGATTTGAAGAGAAAGCACTGTAATATAAACATTGGTAAAACATCAATACAAATTTTTATTCTCAAATCTGGGTGCTAAACTAGGCCCTCTCCAGCCCCCCTCAAAGTTAGAGTTTTATTAATATTCGTTTATTATTTTATTATTATAGGCAAAGATCCAGAGAAACATTCTAGGACCAAAGCAGCAGGTAAGATTTTTCTGGAAAAAGGCAGAGTTTATGACGGAGCCAGGATTTGGGGCTCATTTAAGCAGCAGTCAGCCTTAAAGACTTACCCAATTTACTCTTGGTCACTTTGGGTTCAGGAAAGAAAGAAGAGCACCAAACCATTCACTGAGACCTTCAGGGGTGGAGGAAAAGGGATGTAAACAAAAGCGAACGGTCTCTTTACTTTCCACCATGCCTGCGACCCCAAGACTTCCAAGCTCTTTTGTGAGGGCCAGCAGGTCTGCTCCGGGAGTGCCCTGGGTCTGGACTCCATTTCCCAGAGTCCCTTAGTGCCCTAATGTATTCAGTGCTCAGAGTGCCTGTATGTGTGTGAGTGTGAGAGAATGTGTGTGCGCGCGCGTGTGTGTGTGTGTGTGTGTGCGCGCGCGCGTGTGTCTCCGAGTCCCTGGGAGAGTGGAGGCTCATTCACTGATTAGAGCCAGCGCTGAGAGGCAGCACTGCTCCTTCTCTCACGCCAACCGAGTCTCTTGATCTGTACATGCAATCCCAGGCAGCTCGCGAGCACAAACCCGGGGCCAGCCGCCTACTGCTGCTGCTGCCGCTGCCGCCGCCGCCGCCGCCGCTGCCTCCGCCGGCTCTGCGCACCCGGGACTTTTCATGCACCACACTCTCCGCCTTCTTCCCCTCGTGTCCTGAAAAGTGCGACCGTTCTCCCACGGAATTTCCACGGCAAGTATGGAGATCCGAAAGGGGTGTGGATGTCTGTGCGTACACACGAGGGGTGGGTGCGAGGGCGGCCGGGTTGTTCAGGAACCTGGCTAACTTTCCGGGTCCGTTTCCTAGGGATTCGGGCGGTTCCACCCGACAGGGACAGGGGCTGGGACCTGGACTGGCGCGTCTTAGATCGTCGCGACGGAGCCTCGCGGCATCGGTGCCCTGCGCACTCAGTGCGCTGCCTCACTCAAACTTTCCGTCTTGAGTTTTCCTTAATGTGTTTTATTGGGGGGGGCAAGGGGGAGGGACCAGACGCGAGAATTGGACTGGTAGGGAGGGTGAGGGGACAGCACGGGAAGGGAGCAGGACTTCTGTACTCCATCTTTTAATAAGCCCCATTCCCACTTTGTTTGGGTCGATCGCGAGAAAGCCCTCTCACAGGGCTCCCCCGTGTACCCCGTGGCGATTTCCGGGCTCCCCTGTGTACCCCGCGGGGATTTCCGGCGGGGCAGGGGCTGGGTGGTACTCAGTGGGGAGCCCGAGGCTGCGGGCAGGGTCGGGCTGCGGCGATCGAGTGAGAAGCGGCTCCGACCGCCCCCACCCAACGCACAGCCTGCC
Organism: Avahi laniger; assembly: GCA_963575035.1. Lineage (NCBI taxonomy): Eukaryota > Metazoa > Chordata > Mammalia > Primates > Indriidae > Avahi > Avahi laniger. The sequence goes on along the minus strand of CAUYSK010085300.1, from coordinate 30,682 downwards.
CGGTGGGGTACCCCGGGAGAGGTTGGGGAGCCTTGGCCCGCGGGTGCTGGGCTTACTTCTTTCCAGCGGGGGCGGATGCGAAGAGAGTGGAGGGAGGGAATGGAGCGGGATAGGGGAATCCTCTGCGGGCGGGAATGAGGCAGGTGCTGGCACAGAGGTGGACCTTTCTAAATGCCACCGGTAAACTCCCCGCTCCGCTGGGCTGGACCGGCCCGGCCTTAGAGCAGCCCGACCCGTGGGGTCTCCTGGGATTTTCGGGGTCAGGACCCTCTCTCCCAGGGCTTCTACGGAGCGAGGCGGGAGTATGATCGTGTAGACTGAGGCGCTTTGCTCTTTTTGTAGTTTTATTTTTATCTTAGATCTGCCTTAAACTGAGTAACAATTTCTCTTCTTCCGACTTGAGAACAAAACTTTTCAGCGAGCACGCCGGTCGCTGCAGACCTGCGGCCACCACCGCCGCGCCTGTCAGCCCTTTGCAGAGCGACCTTCTCTGCCCGGAGCCTAGCCCCGCCACCAAGCTCCGGAGCCTCCTGCCCCCACCCCTGCCCCAACCCAGGGCTTTTCAGGGCTCGGCCTGGGCGTTTCGCCTTTGTGCTTTGTAAGAGAAAGCCTTTTCTTCCAGTGCACAACAAACTTGGGCGGAGAGCTTCCGTGTGGCCCCCCGGGCGAGGCCGCCCACGGTGGTGAGGCCATCCGAGGGGATGCCCGGTTCGTCCCCGCTCCAGGAGCCCCTCCGAAAGCTTGCGGCCTGGGAGGACCCTGGCTGGCGAGGGCGGGCGGGACCCCCGAGGTAGCGGGGTGTCGGGCTGCCGGAGGCAGGAGGCAGAGGAAGAGCTCTTGCCGCCCGTTAAGAACACGCTACATTCTCGGGTCCTGGCCGCAGCTCCTGCGGCGGGCCCGGGTGCCGGCCGCAAGCCGGGGGCGCGTCGCACCCGGTGGGTGCGCGGGGCCGGGGCCATCCGTGTGGGGCGCAGCCCTGCCTGGCGGGCCTGGGTCATCCGGAGTCTCCCGCCTGCGCCGTCTCCCTGCCCCGGGATCAACTGAGAGGGAAAGCGCGGGCGCTCTCTGCCCACGACGCCCAGCAGCCACGTCTTGCCTCTCGCCTCCGCTCCGGACTCGGCTTGAGGGGCAAAAGGGAAGAAAGGAAAAATAAAGAGGCGGGCGGTGAGGAAGCAGCGAGTGGGACTGGAGGGAGCAGAGCGGGCAGGGGGCCTACGCCTTGCCTGGCCTCCTCCTCTTTCAGTCTCGAGGGCTCTGCCTGCAGAGGGGAAATGAGCAGCGGGGGTAAAGGAAGAAAGAGCGTCGAGGAAAAGCGCTGCGGGCGTCTTCCGTTCCGATCCCTCCTAGCCCGCGGAGACCCCGCAAAAGTGGCGTGAGTTCCCTTGCTGTGCTCCGGGGCAAGGTGGGGGAAGGCCGAGGACAGGGCGGCGCCGCGCCGCTGGTGATCGACGGGGCCGGGGCCGGTCGCGGAGCTAGCGGGGACACACACCTGTTCTGCGAGCCGCGCCGTGTGTGGCGGCCGGGCGGCAGCAACGCAGGCGGCAGAACCCTCCCTCCCGCACCCCTCGCCCGCACTCCAGGAACCGGAAGGGCCCGGCAGCCCCGCGCCCGCCCGCACTGGCAGGAGAGCGGGAGTGGAGGAGCCGGTGGCTGCCCGCTGAAGCGGTGGCGCACGGCGGCGGGACCCGGGTGTCCCGCGGGGCGGGGCTGCTCAGGGGCTCGAGGTCCTTGGACTTTGGTCGAAGGCAGGCTGCTCGGAGCCCCTGCCCCGCCGGCCCTGCGCGGCTGCGGACCAGGGCCCCTTGCACTTGTCGGTTCTTCCCGGACCAGCGCCTTGGTTCCCCAAAGTTACAAGCAGATTGTTTCGTGCGGAGGTTGTCGGGACCTAAAGTATTCTTTGTACAAAGGCAATCGAGAGCCGGAGGGTGAGGTCAGGCCAGATCACTGGGCTCGGCTCCGCACTGGCCCTAAGTTTATGTAGGTTTCGCCTTCACCTCTTCTTCCCCCGTTTTCCCTTAAAGAGTTGGTTTTTCCCGGTCGAGACTCTACCGGTCTGAATTCTGCACCCGCTAGCGGAGCTGGCAGCCCTGCGGCCCCGCGCGCTCGGACCGGCCGGGTCTGTCTCGTATTCGCACCCGTTGGCCAAGCTGGGCCTGAATATGGGTCCAAGTCTGGGACGATACCCGGCCATGTCTGAGCCACAGGCTTTGGCCACAGCATATTAGTCTTGTGCTCCCTGAGCTCTCGCAGATGGGGAGTGAAATTTCTGTTAGAGTGGTGTTTGCAAATACCCCCTGGGCATTTGGTGTGCGGGAATTCTCTTCAAGCGAAGAAGTCTGTGAACTTAAAAAAAAAAAATTCTTTCCTTGGTTCTTCACAACCCCCTTACTACTCTGGCCTCATTTCCTATTGTTCTTTGCTTTTTAAGTTCCCTGTTAATTTTTTAAAAGTTTATTTATGCAAAGGAAAAATATCGTTTAATTTGTTCTATTATTTTAATTCCTGGCTTTTGGAAACGGTTCAGAGACCACAAAAATGTCACCTGTTGTAATAAGCAGAGGAGCGTTGTGTGTGCATTTTAATTGCCTGCAGAGTCGTAGTTTGGTGGGCGCCCTGAGCTCGGCTCCGGGAAAGAGCCCTTTGCAGCTTTCTTTGTGGCAGTCATTTGCAAGTGGGTTTGGCTCCGCAACAGCAGCAGCAGCAACACCACCGCTTCCTTCTGCGCCGATCCCGGGCGCGGGTCAGGAAGCCCAGACTGGACAGGGATGGGCAGAGGCTGGGGTGAGAGGTTGCCCACGCTCTGGGACTTTCTCTCTGGCTTTCGGTTTTTCTGTGCAAAAGTGACGAGTTCGCGCCGCAGAGCGCGACGCGCTGCGCATCAGCCCAGCCTCAGACATTTTCACGTTCCAAACGCTGGCTTCTTCGTTTCATTTGTCTTGATTCTGGCATGTTTAACCATGCAATTAGTAATCTCACTAATTATTCAGTTAGCTGGCGTTTTGTAATCACTTTAAACCAGGGTCGGGTGTGTGATTTAAGAAACAAACAAACTCCCACACATACAGAACTGAACCAAACCCATCACGTCAAGGATTTGAAATTTTTAAAACTCAATATTTGTTGGTCCCTCCGTCCAACCTCACTGCCTGCCAGACAATTTATTTAGCTTCGTGGATTGATCCCTCCTCCTTGTTTAGTTAATTCAACAAAGACTTTTTGCAATCTGTTTGGAGTTTGTCTGATGCCCTGGAAAAGTAGCTGATGATTTATTTGGTTGCTTTTCGATTTCTGTCTTCAGCCCTTCTTTCTCCTCCTTTCAGCGGGGATGTCAGCTGTTATTACTTCCTATTGATCCCTTTGCAAAGTGAGAAGTGAACTAAAATTAATGTCAATTCCACTGCTCGGATCAATAGCTGGAGTTATTTTAATCTGGATTTGCACGAAGTGCTAAATTAAAAAAAATCAGCATAGAGGCAGAAAAGTAACAGTTACTTACTTTCCCTTTGCCTGGTTCTTTACAGTCACCCAAATGCTCCATCAAGCTGATTATCTTACAATCCATATTTTTTTAATTAAGAGGGTCAGTTAGTTTTCTTATTTTGGGTTCTGTGTTTAAACCCATGACATTTTGACATTGGGAGTGTATTAACTATAGATTTTCATAATGACTGTGGTCTGCCGAAGCTTCATCTATACAAGTTGTTAATGTGAGGAGGGGGTAAGAAAGAAAAGGGAAATGAAAAAAGCACTCCCCCCCTCCCCCACGAAGACCAACGCCCACACAGTGGAGTAAAAGAGATGTAGCCTGGAAAAATATTGTTGATTTATTTTCAGTATAATGAAGTTTTCAAATGAATAACCAGGTTTGAGTGATTCACCGTGTTCTGTTGGAGTGTCTGGTGCTGTCGCCAGATTACTAATTTATGAAAGTCATTTAACATAATGAGGTGATCTAGGAAGTAAAAACAGAAAGTGAATCCTTGGGGGGGGGGAGTTATTTTGAGGAGGAAACATTCCTCCCCTCACACCCAGTGCATTACGTTTGTCCTTTTCTGCGGCTTGCCTCACACAGTATTGCTTGCTGACAGATACGTAGTTATTTCTGTTGTGAAGAGCTGCTTAGAACCCTTGGAACAGCCCTAGACCCACTTTCTGAGCGTCCATGTTGTGTGGCCGTTAATCTGACTAGAAAACAGCCAAGAGCTGGGTTCCCAGACTTGTCAGGCTAACTGGCTGTCCTTGGCAGATCGTTCCCTGCACTGCTATAACTTGACAGGAAAGTTATTTAAAATTTGGAAGAGAGAAAAATCCGTTAATGTGAGATACATAATCTGGTAATTTAGCAATGATGTCTATGAGGAAAGATGCCAAGTGAGGAAGCAGTCTGATGGTGTCCACTCATCTTCCCAATTAATAACAGTCATTGACACGTCTGCTACAGGATGGGAGAAGGAAATACTCTCATTGCACTGCATTAAGCCAGGAGGATTCATCTGTGGTTTAACTGAGGTTTCTCTATTTGAGGGAATACCAAAGATGCCCCATGATATATGTGGGCTTTTTTAAAGGGAGGGAGTAGATTTTATTTCTGATGTGACTCAATTTAAAGGTTGTGATTTGTAGCAGATGGTGATTTTTGGTTATACTTTGAGTTTCATTAAGTTTCTATTTCATGTATATTTTTGAAGCTACTAAGTCTTAGTATTAATCTTGTGTTATCCTGACTTTTGCTATGTAGCCCTTCTCCCATCCCCCACTCAAAATAAATTTTGAAATGGAACCAGTGGCTATGAAAATGTACAACGTAAATTTACAAGGAAAACTGAAACAAGTCTTTCTGAATTCCAGTTTGTTCCAGGGGCCTTCATTGGGCATCAACTCTGACTGGGCCAATAAGCAGAGCAAAATAAATCAGAAATTTTATTAACATTTTGCTCTAAATGTTAATGGCAAATCCAAGACAGTTTACAAATCTACTTAAGAGTGAGTGCATTAGTAACTAAAATTACCGATCCGTTCTTTGCTGCCCCTGGAAGACAGACGCTTCTGGAGAGTGTATGCCAAAGGCACCCATTATGGTTTTAAATATTGTCCGACACGCCAGGCATTTTATTGATGAAGGTTTTGTTCCTTCTCAGAAAAGAGAAATAGAAAGCCCATGTGATTAGAGAAGAGTGTGCATCAAAAATAATGTTGATGCTGTTTATTCACATAGCACTTCTGGAAATAGTCTTAGATGATACAGGAAGATGTGTGTTTATGTATGTGCCAATGTGTATCATTTATCCATGTGTACAATTTGTGCTAACTAATATGTACAGGTGTTCCTGGTCTAGATGAGCTTGATTTAGGAAATTTTCAGTGTCAGGGCATTATTAGGGGAGATGTAGAGAGATGCATATATGGGGAATCACATAGGTAGAACCTGGTCTCTCAACATCGGGCCTGCCGTGAGTGGTATATGCAGGTGGAAGCCCTTTGCAATATAGACCCCCGCCCCCTTAATCTACTGGATGACTTGGCCTTCCAAAGCTCATTTGTTCAGGGAATATTGTATTTGGAGGTTTTATGATATTTTTTTCTTTGCTGGGCTCAGATGCATTTCACCCGGAACGTGTAGGGACCAAAGTCAGCTACGCGTACATCACAGTAAGTTGTCTATTGATTTTCCTGAATGAAAATGGTCTGATGCTGCTGCCCACTGGCTCCTAAAGCCTGTGGTGTCTCTTGCCCGAGCATCCGTAAGCTAGAAGGATGGTGTTTCGGTCACTTGGGGTTTCCCTTTTTTTCCTCCCCCTGACTTTCCTCCCCCCTCTTTTTTCCTCTTTGTTGTTTCTACAGGTCTTAGAAGGGAATGATTCCCCAGTAATATTCCCTGCCCTGATACAAGGTGCTGCTCGGCCTCCCTCCCAGGGAAGACTGCTTCTTGTGTAACACCGGCCATAGAAAGAGACTCCGATGGACTTACACCGGGCAGCCTTCAAGATGGAGAACTCATCCTACCTTCCCAACCCTCTAGCATCCCCAGCACTGATGGTCCTGGCGTCCACGGCTGAGGCCAGCCGTGATGCTTCCATCCCTTGCCAGCAGCCACGGCCCTTTGGTGTACCTGTCTCAGTAGACAAGGACGTGCATATTCCATTCACCAACGGTTCCTACACCTTTGCCTCTATGTACCATCGGCAAGGTGGGGTGCCAGGCACTTTTGCCAATCGTGATTTTCCCCCTTCTTTACTACACCTCCACCCTCAATTTGCTCCCCCAAATCTAGATTGCACCCCAATCAGTATGCTGAATCATAGTGGCGTGGGGGCTTTCCGTCCCTTCGCTTCCACCGAAGACCGGGAGAGCTATCAGTCAGCCTTTACACCGGCCAAGCGACTTAAGAACTGCCATGACACAGAATCTCCCCACTTGCGCTTCTCAGATGCAGATGGCAAGGAATATGACTTTGGGACACAGCTGCCATCTAGCTCCCCCGGTTCACTTAAGGTTGATGACACTGGGAAGAAGATTTTTGCTGTCTCTGGCCTCATTTCTGATCGGGAAGCCTCATCTAGCCCAGAGGATCGGAATGACAGATGTAAGTACTTTGGTTGGAGCCCTCCATTATCCCCAGTAAGCCCTGCCTCACAGTCGTGTTCAACAGGTCGGTGACATTTTGCATGCTCCTAGTCATGGGAAGGGCCTACGGCTTCCCTTTCCGATAGCTGTGGAGTGCTAACCTTTGCTTGGCTCTGGTCAATGAGCATTGACAGTTCTTGTAGGAAATGTTTTTCTGAAGGTGGCCGGGGGCAAGTTGGCCCCAGCACTGCCTTTCTCTGCAGGCCCTGATGGGCTTATTCTCAGGGGACTCTGGAGTGAAGAGGGGTACCATAGACGTACTGGAGTGAATGTCATTTCATTGGGAAGTGTAGGTTCCCAGGGAATTTGGGGGGCCTGGAGAAACTTGTCCATCCCCTCCTCTCTTTGTTGTCCTCATTATGTTTCTTTGGTCCCAGTGTTATTTCTTTAGCATGTCCATTGTATCGCAACTAGCGGACTCCACATGATTTTATTTTCACAACTCTCAGCCCTTGTCCACATCAGGCTATTTTTCAGAGATGGACAAAGGTGTCGTCAATCACCATAAAGCATTTCAAACAGCTGTGTTTTCTTTGCTATTGCGGGGCTAGAAAGCCCACTTCTCTTGGGATTTCACAGGTTTGCTGGATGCTTATCCTGGGGCTCACTTTTAGGACTAGATACAGCTGAGCTGTGTGACTGCTCCGTATTTGATGTTCACAACTATTATTAATTTCTGCTTATGAAACAGCTTTTCTCACGTTCTCCAAGTGCCTTGTTGGGCTCTGGCTATACTCACTCACAGTTGGAACTAAACCTCTATTTGGAACTTGTACACTAGGAGTGCCAAACCCTGCAATCTTCTGCTCTAAAATAATCAGAAAATAATTGTGTTCTGAAGCTTTTGGGTTGTGGGTAGATGGAGCAGTTTTCTTCAAGCTTGGTGAGAATTTATGAACTGAGGGTGTTTTTCCACCCAACCCTTTGTTCAAAGATTTGCTTCATTTTATTTTCTTAAGAAAACTACATCTGAGGTTTGCTTCCCCCTCTTCTGTATTTTTTTGTGCTCCCGTCCTCTCTATAACCACCAACACGAATACCATTTTTTCTCTTCTCTTTATGATGCCGAGGAGAGTAATAGAGACATTGCAGCCCTCTCCCCTGTCGCCACTGCTTCCTCAGGCTGTCTCCTTGAATTAGGCACTGTGTTAACTTTCCTGCGCTAAAAGGCATCTGCCTAAACCCAGCGTACCTTTTCAATAAAAGTCATCATAAAATCAACCTGCCTTGTAAATCCATCGCTCTTTGGTTTTGAAATATGTTGCAAGTGTGTCTTTTATGTCAGCGTCTGTAAGCCGGAGACCTCCCCACTTACGGGAGAAGGCTGCTCTCTGACAGCACAACCGCCAGTGTTGCTCTCTCACTTTGGCTCTGGCTCCTCTTGCACCTTTTCCCTTTTTGTTGACTCGTGTGTATTATGATCCTGCTTCTTGGATATACCTGCTGAACAGGTATTGGCATTGTGTCGGGCTGTTTTCAGTTCAGTTTAGTTTTCATTTGTCGAGTGATGTGCAAGTGATCAAGGCTAGTTGTAATCTGACCTCTGGCTAAAATCATCCTGTGTTAGGGTGTGACAAATTCTGCTCCTTTTTTCCTCCAAATACAAGTTGGAAATGAAATCCACTTGAAACTGATATGCCACAAAGTAACATCTGGAGATCAAGATTCCTTTCTTCTCACCTAACAGATCCAGCTTGTCTCCATTTTTCTATCTTTTTAGCCCAAACGTGTATCAGACTCCTAGAGCAGGAGGAAGCTTGTTAGTCAAGTCAGAACTCATAGATGTGGATATCCATTCCCTTCCGAGTGTCAAAGCCATAACTCTTCTGTTTGCCTGGTTTGCATTGTGTGTAGTGCCATCCCCCACGGAGATGGGTCCCTCACACAGGAATACGCCTGGGTGGAGAAAAATTAAATGAGTCTGTCTCCCAAAGTGAAATGGAATTCTGACCTTGAAATTAATGAGATTCTGATCAGAAGGGTGGGGAAACTTCTTTATTTCAAATTGTAGTGTTATGTAAATTAGAGTCCTTTCCTCTTTTATTTGTTTAAAATATTCTTCCCTTATAGAGTACTTTATGTTGTCCTTTTTCTTGTACACAAGCATTAAACCTATAGGAGCGTCCATGAGTGTAGGATGCTTGTACTCCCACGTTATTATCTAGAGTTGCATTTGAGACTAATCTTTCACATGAAACAAAGGTGCAAAGTGGAGACTGTCACCCTATGGTAGCCCTGGATCTCTGTGCCCCTTTCTCCTTTCCTTTCCTTAGGTGGAGGAGCAGCCTTCACAGAGTTGTGCTAGGTAGCATTTGTGCTTTTGATTTTGAATTTTTGGAAGGCAGGAGAAACATTTTTCTGTAGGGAAGGGTTGAAGAGGCACCATGACAAAGTCTGCAGCAGTTTTCTTGGCTCCTGTCACACGCCGACGTGTGTCGGAATATTTATGGTCTGTTTTATGTAAATACATATTTAAGGGCCGTTAGAAGGCCTGATTATTCCCACTAGATGCCTTTCAGGTCCTCCCTACAGAACCGTTTTGAAATAAGTAATATTTCTCAGATAATCGAGTGACAGTATACAAGACTGCTTCCAGAGGGAGAGAGAGCTTCAGGGGCAGATGGGGGCAGTGACAAGGATGGGGAGATGAGAGCGGAGAGCAAAGTAATAGCATACGGTGCTTTTGCCCAGATTGCCAAATTAACCATGTATGTATATATTCTTTATTTTTAAAGTTGAAGAGTTAATTTCTGATACAGTTGACTCATTTTTCAGTTCTCTCCATATAAATAAAGTATTTTTTCATAAAATGTAAAAAAAGTCTTAATTAAATACAATAGTAAAACTCCTAAATAAGCATTTATCTGTACAGTTTTGTTGGGGGTGGGGGGTGAGTATGGGGGTGTGTGTCCCTTACTTAGAGTAGAAGTTTTATGGCTGAGTTTTAGGTCATTGAAAAATCAGTTTTATAATGGAAACACTGACAGTTTTTGCTGTTGCAGCCACCCCTTGCTCACACACGGCATCCATATGCAGATCTGTCCACATGTGAGCCCATTTGAAAGAGGAGCCTGCAGACGTGGTGTAATGCACACGTGTTCTTTCCTTAAATCTGGGTAGTGGTAGGCAGGATTCGCTTTGTGATTTCAAAATGCATTTGCTGTAGAAAGAAATGTAGCTATTTGGGTAAAGTATCGTCTCTCCTGGTAGATGATTCCAGTTTGCAGGCCTGTCCATCCACCTGGCATCACAGGTGATTCCTGAGGTAGGTGTTGGGCTCTCTGGAAAAAAGAAGCCTTTACTCTCTACAGGACTGACTTACTTGCCCTGGAAAATGGGACAAGTGTTTTGTGAGAAGCCATTCGTGGAGGATGCATAATTCCCCAGGAAGGGGACTGAGGTAACTCCCGTTTATTGTCACTCCCTGAACCAGTCCCCAAGGCTCATTGTCCAGGGAAATCATGCTAAAATTTATGGACCAATTACAAACAGTCCACGTGTGTCTTACATATGAAGTGTCTACAGCTACATTTCCCAGGGCCTTTAAAATAAACATTTCCTCATTAAGGAAACTTTACAACAAAAAGGAAGATAAGTATTGTCTGCTGCCTCGTGTTAGAATCTATACAATTACTGCTCCCCTAGCACTCTGGCCCCCATCGTGTGCATTTCCTGATGATTCTCTTTAGGCTCCTGTGCCCAGATTCCTGCCTGTGTGACACAGTCTTTGGCCAGCCTAACGGCCTATCCACTCAGCCCAGATTGGAGTTGGCTAGGATGCATGCTCACCCCAGGGCCTAGAGGGCCCAGAACTTTCCGCGTGGAGTGATGCCTGGCCCTGCCTTCTGGCTCACCCGTGGGATGGGCACCAGGTACTGGCCATAAGTGGCTTTGCTTGGCTCTGGTTCCTTGGCCCTTCCATGTGGTCAGGCAGATTCACAGGTAGGCAGAAAACCTGACAGCTCACAGCAGCTACTGGATGTTCTGCATTGCTCTCATCTTTGATGTATTTGAACAGTCATTCCTGGGTCCCAAAAGCCCTGAGTAGGAGATGGTATTTTGTACTCTGAGATGTGTCTTTATAAAGGCATATGTCACTGAAGGCCCTATGTCCTAAGAATGAAATCAGCTGGGCCCACCTAGGCCAAGGGCAGCCTGAAATGAGGAGGGCTGGCTGGCGTCATGCGGGTGCTATGAGGGAGTACTTTCCAAGGGCTGTGGGACTATGGTGGACAGGGACCCAGTTAGGGCTTTTAAGAGAACTGCTCCTGCTGGGGAGAATGTTTGGGGCAGTTCCCAGGTCACCAGGCTGCACCTCTGGGTTTTAGCTGGTGCAGATGACCACTGTTGGAAGGGTCAGTGAATAACCAGAAGAGATGGGTCAGATGGTTCTCTCTGTCCTCACCATCCAGACCTAGCCCGATTCTCCCCAGCTGCGCCCCTGTTCTCCCTAGCCTCTTTTTGCCTCCCCCTCTGGGCGAGGGGGGGGGGCAAGAGCTCCTGTGATGTGTGTGGTGGTTTCTGGTTGTTCACTCCCAACACAGTCATGGAGACTCCTTTTCATGCTGCTGGGTTTAATTGTCTTGTTGGGATAAAGAAATGTTTGCACAGCTAAAGTGGGGCCGGGCTGGACGGGAGCAGTCCCTGATGGCAGCAGAGCCATCTGGCCTGGCTTGGCTTGGCTCTGCGCGCCGCTCGCCCGGCGGCTGGGCTCGCTCCCGCTCCCGTCCCCTGCCCTCGCTCCACGCCGCGCCGCTCCGCTCGGCGGCCGCCTCCTCGCACGGCCGGAATGCCTAATCACCATGGTGAGAAACGGACACCGCGGCCGTCCTCCCTCCTCGCCCGGCGCCCTCCCTCCCATCAATTGTCATGCAGAAGTGATCCGGGCTGCCGCGTCCTCGCGGCCGCCAGCCAGCCCCTCGCCGCTCCGGCAGAAGGGTGGCTGGTAATTGATCGTTTGGGGGAGGGGGCGCGGAGAGGCGCGAGGACGGGCCGGGACGAGGCCAGGCCAGCGAGTGGGCACCGTTTGCTCACTGGCAAAGGACCACCCCCCCAGCCACCGCCACTGAGGTGGCTCACAAGCGGTGTCAGAAATGCCGGTGCCCTCCCCGTCGCGCTGCCGGACTTGGAGGCTGCGGGAGAACTCCGCGAGCTGCCCCGAGGCCCGGGAGCGCCGCGCAGCCACCGCCCCGCCCGCGGCCGGACCGAGCCCGCCGCGTCCCCGCCCCGCCCTGCTCTTCCCCGTGCCCCCAAGTCGCACTAAGAGCCCAGCCCCGGTCGGTTTCCTGTACGTCGTCAGAGCAGAGATAGTGTGGGGACGGGGTTGAGGGGCGCAGGGGGGGAGTGCGGGGGGCACGCCCACGGGATGTCGGGGGAGGGGGCCGGGCGGGGGGTGCGTGGGGGAGGCGGGAGGGGGCCGGGCGTGGGAGTGGTCACTGCGCGGGGAGGGCGCGGGGGGGAGGCGGGGGGCGAGGGGTGCGGACGTGTGCACACGCGCATGTGGACCTGGCTCTTCCCTCCGTACCCCGGGACTGTGAGGTTTCTCCTTTCGGTTGCAAATGCTTTTCCCGTCTTGCTTTTCACATCTGTGAAATGTTCCGGGCACTGTTTCCCAAGCGCAGGGCTCGTCAATCGGCGGGATTGCTGGTATTCGGGCGAGGCGAGTCGCGGTCGCCTCGGACGGTCAGAGGCTCGCAGCCAGCACAACGGGGCTCGTTAAAGTCCGGGCGATTTCTGGAACTCTTCCCACGAGAAGTTTTCCGGGGCTGCCTTCCGGTCAGTGGCCCCAGGTTGATTATTTGGTGGCCCTTTTTTGTTTGAAAACAAAACAAAAAAACACACATTGTATCCAAATAACAAAAGTTGCTCTCCCTCCCCACCCCTTTTCCTCATTAAGCAGGGAAGAGGAAACTGAAAAATAGAATTATATTTTTATATTGGTATTTCTCATTTTTAACCCTTATTAACTACCTCCATCTGGTTCATAAATAGTAGCACACGTTGAAATGTATTCTTCGTAAATACTCAGGATTCGGAGTGACATTTAACAGAGTTATATTTTTATAATGGTTTTTCTTATTTTTAACTCTTATTAACCACATCCATCTGATTAATAAAGATCAGAGCACACGTTGGGATGTACTTTTTATAAATTCTTGAGATTTGGAGCGATGGTCCATTTCATTGTTAAAATCCAAAGGATCTTAACACCAAAATAACAATAATTTTTGGACTTGAACGTTCTCTTCCAACAGTTTGACAGCATTTCCCAGCGACATTTTACCCCTTATAGATGACCTGCAGACTTAAGGATAATATATTGCTATATAGCAGCTAAAATGCTTTAAAATTTTTTAAAAGTGTCACTTAAAATTGTGGCATTTGTGGTTGAATAGAATGTGTTTTTATCCTTTGTAACCTCAGAGTGCATGCTACAGGGTGGGAATTTGTAAATATCTCTTTCTTTGGGGCACCGAGGAGAATTTTCTGCAAAAGAACTTTCTTATGCCTTTTCCAGGAAGAGATCCTGTGTCAGGACTATGGGTTAGGCCTGGAGAAGTGATAGGCTGTGGTGTGAATCAGTACACCTGGTAGATGCTACAGAAACAGGAGGAATCCATCCCCTTCCAGCCTTACCCAATGGATTGGACTTTTCTATTATTTTAATCACATTTATTAATATATTTTAATCACATCAATTAATTTTAGTGTTAAAAAAATTTTTTTTTGCCTTGGTGCCAGTCACATTGAAAGGTTCAGTGTTAGCTGAGTAGTGAATATATTGATGGTGGTGGTTATAATCTGGTTTTTACTTTAAGTTGTCATCAATTTGCCCCTCTTAAGCATTACACTGAACAGTATTCATAAGACTGTGCTATCCCAAAGGTGCAGAGGTTTGAGGAAAGAAAGGAAGAATTTACTTAGGCTTTGAGGTTTGATAATGACAAAGGGTGGAGAGGGGGTTTTTCAAGAGATAACGTGAAATCACCTTTCTCAAGTGTAGGCTTGTTTCGTTAATTATTTGAAGTACTAAAAAATCATACATAACTTTAAAAATTATTTAAAAAATAATTTAAAATTTGCTCTTTTCTCCTAACCCTCTAGAAACCTGAAATTGGAGTCTGTCCCCCTCCCAAATGTTTTCCCACAGTGTTACATCCCCCACCACGGAGTCTACAAATATGGATCTGCTTTGGGTGTGTATTTTAGAAATAACTTTCTACTGAGACCCCGGTTTAAGCTGGAAACAGTCAAGTATTTTGTAGACACGTAAAGCTGTCTGGCAATTCAGATATTTGACCGACAGTTCCCTCTGTGGAATGCGTTCTGATTGAAGATGACCTAGAGGAAATGAAAGTTGTATTTTTGGTGGGAGACATGGTGATGTGTCTAGTGCATTCTGTTTAGCAGATCCAGAGCTTTAGGAAAGTGTAGAGCTACGAGAGTAAAGAAGGAACCTTTTGGTACAGTCTCATGAGAAATCAAGCCCAGTAAGCCTGAGTGTGACTCACCAGACGAGAGTTGTCTTTTTCCACTGAAATTCATTTGCAGGCTGAGACTTATGGCTTTACATCCATCTTAGAGCAGCAGAGACAGACAGAAAGCTGTAGGAAGGGGGCAAGGGCCAGCCCTGGAGAGACCTTCACTTTATTTTCAGGTATATGATTGCCATTTAGGTGCCAGCTAATCCTATATCGCTCTCATTTGACCTTGTTTTTTGGGGTTTGATTTAAACCAAGTCAGAGGGGCCTAGCATAATAATTACCTCTTAGAGGAATAAAAGCTATCTTTGCTCCTTCAAGCCTCAGCCTGAAAGTGTTTCAGATCAAAGGTGGGGAGGTAATGTAACATGGTAGCTATGAGTTCAGCCTCTGGAGTTAAATCCTGACCCCTTAGCTTACTTGCTCTGTGACTCTGGGCAAGTTATTTAAACTCTCTGGGCCTCAGTAGTCTCACCTGTGAAATGGGAATTACACAAACTCAAAGCGGTTGTCATGAGGGACTGAGTGAGATTAAATACATGGATAATGCTTAGAACGGTTCCTCACACATTCTAAGTGCTCACTACATAATAATGGCTATTATTATTTCGAAGACAATCTGGTGGTATAATCTTCCTCGTTAGAAGCACTGAGGTAGCCAAACACGGGGTCATTAACAACTAGTGATGTATGTAGGATCCTTTCACACACTCATGCCTTATGGCAACATGGAAAGAGGGGGGAGGGAGGCTCGAGAGCCCTTTTCTGTGACGGCCAGCTGCTTCACCTCCCTTCATTATTATCCATCCACCAGGATTAGCCCTGGTGTCCTTCTGACCTCTTTCTCCCTTTGCTTTTTTAGAAGCAAGGTAATATTTGAGTTAGAGAAACTGAGTCTCTGGGTCAGATCAGGACTTGACTAGGATGAGATATCTAGGCAGTGGCCCAGGTTAGAGAATCCAAATCTCATGATATTTTCATATTCTGGAATTTTGTATTATTGGATGTTATTTGAAATAAATGGGTTATTAGAATTTGTGTATGATGGAGATTTGAACTGTATAATAATCAGATTTGCTGTAATGGTATTTGACTAGTATTAGAATGTAAAGTCCCAGAGTTTCTAGTCTGTCCTTAGGTTTTAAGTTATACAGACACTTTTACCCTCTTGGCTGTGTGAGACAAATCTGTGAACCTTCCCCCATCTGTGTGTGTCACAGTCCCACAGCATGATGGATTGTCTCTGCTTGGGGGAGGCTTAGGACGGGGCTTGAAGGGGCCTTGTAGGTCAGGAGAGAAATACAGCAGCCGGACTGAGATGCGGGGGCTGCTGGGGAGGGATTAGCAGGGGGAAGGGAGGGCACGGTTGGGCGGGGACAGGCCTCTCACACAGTGTCTGTGTGCATTCTCCTAGGAGTAAAAGAGGGCTGTCCATTACCCTGAGCGCACAAATAAACTCAGTGTTTTTCTCTTTGTAGAAAGAAAGCCCCACGGGGCTTGGGAATACCAGAGAATGGCTCTGCATGTCAGTGGGAGAGGTGGGGAGTCGGAGGATGGGAGTGGGAAAGACTGACCCTCTGCCTGAGGACCTTGGATTTGAGTCTTTTATTTAAACAGAGCAGCTCATATTTGAAAAGTCTCATGTTCACATATGTATGAGGCAGAAATAGCCACTGGAGGCCAGTGGTCTGAATACCTCAATTCCTACCAGCTCCTCCATGGCTCCATTCAAGGGAGGGGGTGCAGCTCACCGTTGGGGGCAAAACGTCTCTGCAGATCTCGGAGCATCCAATTCTGCCCTCTCCCTGTCCCCAATCCTTCCCACAAACAGTCACGAAGGCGTATATGAGGTAGGAAAGAGGTGTTGAACATTCTTAATTTTTGGTTTTAGGCCCAAATGCAAATATCATAGTTAAGAAGGAATTCTACAAAAGGAAAGAGTGGCGTCTAAGAGGTGGCTGGAGAGGTAGAGGCAGCAGCGCATGCGAGGGTAAGGAACCAGCAGGACTGCAGTTAGGGCCTAGGCTTCAGCTTCCTTCCTGAGCAGTAAAATTAAAAAAAAAAAAATCCTTAGAACAACAAAAGTCTGGACGCATGGGCTTCCTTCCTGACAGGCCAACCTGGTGGGGCTTCATTCAGACTGAGCAGCAGTCAAGGCTGATTTACGGGGAAAAGGACCCAGACCAGACGTGGGCTTAACCCTTTCCTAACCACAGAGATGCTTCATTGCAAATGCTGCCTCCTTCTTCTAATTTCCCATGATGGTGTGAGTAGCTTTTTATTGTCATTTTCTCTTTATTTAAAGAGAGTACCTGCTGCTAAAGTGCCTAGTACCCTCTTCATGAAAAAGCTGAGTGACTCGTAAGAGACCTAACCATCACATCTGTGACAGAGCTGGCATTGTGGCTCATGGCCAGAATAGCTCAGGCGCTTGGTGACATTATATTGACTTTGGAGCATTGCAGCCCTCTTTGACAATGGGAAGTACCTCCCAGAATCTGTACTGGGAGGATCCTTTGAACCCCAATTGTGCCTCTGTAAGATACTGGTACCCCAGAAGGATACTACTACTTCATCTTAGATGTTTCTTGGTGGCAGTGGATAAAACTATGGCAGAATATGTGAGATATGAGTCAGCTGCTGTCATTGGTAGAGTATGATGCATTCATGAATTCATTTAATCATTGAGCTGTATTTACTGAGGACCTATGGTTCTAGGCACCATGCGAGGAGCTGGGGATAGAGTGTTGAGCAAGATGTATTATAGTCCCTGCCTTACTGGAGCTTAAAGTTTAGTTAAGAGTTGCAGGATGCTATGAAAAGTGCTGTAATAGGGGAAATAGAAAATGCCATGGGACTTAGAAGTAGGAGCATCTAATCTTGTCTAAAAGTCAGGGACAGCTTTGTGGAGCAAGTGACCTTTAAGCTGATATCGAAAATCAAGAAGTTATTTATTCAAAGAAGCTAGGCGTGGCAGTTTGCTTTTTTGGACAAAGTATAGCATGGAAGAAAGAACCCCAGAGCTGCCAAGGATTGCTCACAATAAAATGAAAATAGAATTTCTCCCTGCCAGAGCCTGGGCCCTGACCTCAGATCTCTATAGCACTTCATCCTGTAAGTAGGCATTCTCGAGAATGTCTATTGGGTGCTTATGTGGTTCTGAGGACCAACATCATATAGGGTCCTGCTTTTAAAGTAACTTTGTAAAGATGTCGCTATAAAATACTTTCTGATGAGATATGGTATCTTAACCATCAGAAGACCCATGAGAACCCAAAACCATGCTTGGCACAGAAGAGACACTCAAGAAATATTTGTCGAATGTAGGAGGGCCATTGCCCTGCTGTTTAGTGAGGCAGATTAAGGGTCCTTGTCTTTTTACTAAAGTTCATGTTCAGCTCTGTACTTTGCCCTAGACAGCGACGTGATGGGTCTCAGAACCTAGAGCGCTTGCGTGGCTGTTAAACTAAGCCACATAGCACCCGGGATTCTTGGCAGGGTTTCTTGGCAAAGTTACCTATGGGAGGTGCATTGCTCAGGCTTGACTTTCAAGAGGGAGGTTAGGCATGTAGTGCCAAGAGTATTGAAGAAGGGAAAAAAGAGGGCAAAGCAAACCGTCGGTCCAGCCTGGCACACGTTGGCACACTGCAAACAGTTCCTCCCAGCCCGGGCCACTGTGCTCCGCCGTCCCCACTGTGGTTTCCTTCCCTGGCCCCTTATCTTCATCATCTCTCCACGGCCACGAGCATTTCCTGAGCTCCTGTGTGTACAGTGCTGTGCTCAGTGCTGCTTGCAGGGGAATTGAAGCGTAGGAGATAATACTTCCTCTTCTTGAGAGCCTTATGGTTAAGGTGAGTAGTTAAGATGCATATATGAAAACGAAATGATAACGTAAAATAACAGACAGTGGGGGCTCTAGGGTTTCAAGAGAGGGAGTCATCCCCAAGGCTGGGTTTCCCAAAATGTAATTTGGGGGCTGCCTGCTTCAGGTCACTTGTGATGGTGTTGGTGGAGGATGGGGTGAAGACTGTTATGTCTAATGCAGATTCCCAGGCCCACACTGGCCCTCCTAAGCAGAATCACAAGGAATGCGGCTTAGAAAACTGTATTTAGCAAGCAGCCTCCCTCGCCTCCTTCATATTAGTAATCACTCATGTAGGGTGAAAGTATGAGAGAAGGTTTCTCAGAGGAGCTTGGCTTAAAGGAAGGGGAGTTAGGACTAGGGGCGTGGAGAAGCAGAGGAGGGAATTCCACTGAGGAGTCCGGGAAGAGTGAGAGGGAAGACACGGTGCCAGCTCACAGATGATTCTTTTCTCATCAAGTCTCCTGTCGTGGGGGGATCTGTCCAACGGCTTCGTCCTCCTCTGCCTTTGCTCCTTCTCGGCTGTTTTCCTTTTCCTCTCTTATTGCTCCTCAGCTGACCATACGTGCTCAGACCTCCCCTTCTTGGTGCAATATTGTAATTACGGGGTGGCCCAGCGGAGGGGCTGGAGGTGCTTAGCCAGATGCGAGGGAGGCCAGTGTGCACTTTGGTGTTGCTTGGGCTGCAGCCAGCCTGTCTTCTCACTGCTGTCACACTGCTGAGAAGGGGCTGGAGAAGGTTTTTTGATTGATCTTTTTTGTTGTTGTTTTGTTTTTTGGCAGCCTCCTCTCTCCTCTTCCTCAGCCCATAAGCTTTCCAATGCTCATTTGTAAAGGAGGAAGGGCTGGAGTGTTAGAGGAATCTCTCAGTGGCTGAATTAGTCACCAACACATGCAGATTGGCTTTCTGCTTTAAGCTTTAGCCCTTCTGGGGGCAGCTGCCAGCCAGTGGGAGGTTCGGTGCACCGTGACTAGGGGCTTGCTCTGAGGTTTAGGTGGCTTCGGACACCT
This sequence comes from Avahi laniger, assembly GCA_963575035.1. Taxonomy (NCBI): domain Eukaryota; kingdom Metazoa; phylum Chordata; class Mammalia; order Primates; family Indriidae; genus Avahi; species Avahi laniger. The sequence continues at coordinate 11,705 of CAUYSK010085300.1, read as the reverse complement.
GTGCAGGAGGGGATGCTCTCACCAGCCTTGCTTCCTGGAGTCGGGGGTGGTATTTTTTCCCCAACATAATTCCCCTTTTAAAAACACTCATCACATTATATTGTAATTATTGGCTTAATTGCCCCTCTCCCATGGGCCCATGTCTGTCTCCTGTGTGACTTTATCTAGTGTGTCTCTTTGCGTAGTGCCTGGCTCAATAAATATTTGTCGTGAGAGGAAATGAACCCAGGCTCCCTGTTTCTCTGCCGGGTCCTGCCGAGAGTCGCCAGCTGGCTCTGCCCACTCCCACGAAGTCCCAAGAACCCCATAGGATCCACCACAGGGCTGGGCACCGCCCGGCGCACAAATGGGAAATGATGACTAGAAATAGAGGAATGGTTCAATGACAGGGCAAGAGCACAGAGTCAGAAGCTCTGGGCCTGTCACTTACTAGTTGTGTGACTCTGGGTAAGTAACTTTGTTTCTCTGAGCCCCACAGCCTCATATATAAAATGAGAGGTGGCAAATAATCCTTGCTCTGCCTTATACAGTTGCTGAGTCAGGAAAAATAACACAGATATGTTTTGTATTCTAAAAGTAACCATATAAATGCCCACCCCCCACACACATGCAATATCTATCTATCCCCTTCCAAGAACATCTAAGGAACAGAATGGTCTCAGAGCTGTGGTCCCCAGCCCCTGGGCCACGGACCAGTCCAGTCTATGGCCTGTTAGGAACTGAGCCACACGACAGGAAGTGAGCGAAGCTTCATCTGTATTTACAGCCACTCCCCATCGCTTGCATCACCACATAAGCTCCGCCTCCTGTCAGATCAGCAAGGGCATTAGATTCTCGTAGGAGCGCAAATGCTACTGTAAACTGTGCGTGCGAGGAATCTAGGTTGCGTGCTCCTTATGAGAATCTAATGCCTGATGATTTGAGATCGTGATGCTAGTGCTGGGGAGCGGCTGCCAATACAGATTATCATTAGCAGGGAGGTCTGACTGCAAAATAAATGTGATGTGCTTGAATCATCCCAAAACCATCCTCCCTCACTCCTCCATCCTTGGAAAAATCATCCTCTGTGAAACTGGTCCCTGGTGCCAAACAGGTTGGGGACCGCTGTCTTAGAGAGCTAAAATAGTTATGAAATACCTGAGTGTTCTACCTAGAGGGAGCCCTCTTACATGCTGTTCCATCTGTGAGGTTGGGCTACAGAAGAGTCTGCATTCCCTGAGACAGGCTGCATTATTTTTCTAGGTGGTTTGGGACAAAAGTTACCCAACTTTTGTATACTTTTTGTGAATGTACATTGGCAGACCATTTTCTATACAGATCTATGACATCTCAGCTGAAATTTTACTTTGCCAAACCGCCACAGAAAGGAATTTACTCTTTGCCTTTCTTCTCAGCAAAGTTCAGAGCACTTTTATCTTCCCGTTTCCGGGGCCAGTGACTCTGTTCCTGTTTCGTGGAGGGGGGTGATCTGGCTAAGAGGCATAGTGCCTTGGCCTAAGGGATGATAGACAGAATCAGAGGAAGGGCTCTCTGCCCCTGGAGACTGCAAGAATAGCCATGCTCTAGGGCTAGGATGACAAGGTGAAGGGGGCTGTGTCAGATTGGGAAGGGCTTGCCCCTTAGGTGAGACCTTTACAAGTCAGGGCTGGGCCAGCAGGATTGGAAAGAGCAAGCATTCGGAAAAAAGGCTTCACTTGTGCGGTAAACTTCATTGTGTGATTATTTAATAGACCATTAACAAGCAGATTCATTAACAAGATCTTAATTAACAAGTTCCAGGGTTATTCCTCCAACTTCCCAGGGGACCTGTTCTCCTCCTATTTAGTCCCAGAGACTTCCTACCCTCCTTAAACTAACCATACCAGATGCATTTAAATTCAGTCTTTTTATTGCAAGTGAAATGACTGCAGGCAAAGACAGGAACATAGTACTACTCCTGATAATAATAGCTAACACCTTTAGAGCACTTTCTATGTGTCAGGCACTGTTTTGACTGTTTTACAGGTAATAATTTATTTAATCCTCATAAAATCCCTGAGATAGGTGTTGTATATCTCCACTCTACAGATGCGGAAACTGAGGCACAGAGTGTTTAAACAATGTGCTCGTTGTTACACAAGCAAGAAGTAGCAGAGATGAGATTCAGATCCAGGCAGTCCGACTCCAGAGTCTATGGAAAGGAAGAAAACCCCAGGAGAAGGAGGCCTGTGGTCAGATTCATGAGATAAGAATAATACTTGTATCTGTTCACTGCGTGTCAGACACTGTTCTAAACACTTTGTGTGGCTGTGTCCACACTTGAAGAAATCACAGGAGTCTTTTGTAGTGTGGCAGTCCTTAGGCCCACTCACAAGCCTATGTCACCCTCACTACACTATGAGTTCCCTGAGATAGGGACTGTGTTTTGTTCATCCCAGTTCCCAGTACCCAGTGCATTGCCTGGAACTTACTGGCTAGGATATGAAAACAACGAAGTTTGTCAAATGAATCCTTTGATGGGATGGGGGAAGATGATCTAATGTCTGCTAACTGCTAATGCTCTGTGTGATGCAGCGCCTGCCTCTGGGGTACTCGAAGCACTTGACAGATATAGTAGTTTAGGAAGCGCTGACTCCATGGGACAGACACACCTGTTCTTTCTGTGCCTCAGTTTCCTCAGGGTAAAGTGGAGCGAACACTAGTACCAATCTTTTAGGGTTGTTATAAAGATTTATTGAGTTCATATAAAATACAAATAAAGTCCTAGGAACAGTGCCTGGCACAAAATAAGCCCTTCAATAAATGTTAGCTATTATTAATATTACAAGGGCTTGGGCACAGATCTGAAGTTTCTTGAACCAAGTGGGTGAGCCAAGTTGGGGGAACCAAGCTCTTGGTTACAATACAGGGACAGTGACTCTGGCAAGCCCTGGTCTCTTATGGACTTATGCAGTTTGTGACAGGTGTTTCTGTAGTTGGAAAAAATTCCCACTTGATATTAAGAAGTTGCTACCTATAGCGTTGTCTTTCCTTCTCGGCTCTAGTGATATGGAGGCTGGAGCAAGGATGACTTTAATGCTCACCCAATGACCCCCTTTTTAACTACCCTAAAAGGCACAGAGTAGAAATAACTAGAATTCTATACTACTGGGGAAGGCCAGTAATCCTTAAGGACTTTTTCTAGAGTAAAGACCTTGATTAGTCTGTTCTTTGCCTCTGTCTTGCCAGCCACTCAATGGCAAGCTGACTCTTCACCAGCTGTTTGGGGAGGAGATAAGGAAGGGACAGAATGCCTAGAATCAGTGGGAGATTTGATCTAAGAAGGAACTGTTACAGGCTCCTTTATTTTTCTTCTTTTTTAATTACTGACATGAAACTTAAGACTGTCTTTTCCCCTGTCTCCTAAAAGGAAAAAAAAATGCTTTTGCCCTATTTATATCTCATCACATTTGTACATTGTACAAATGCTCTTATCCTAAATCTCAACTTGAAGACTTACAAGAGCACCCGTTCACATGGCTGGCTGCTTTTGCACCCACTCCGGTATCCACCCCCGCCCCATCATCTTTAGTTAACGCTAAACACTCAGAAACCCCCAAACTGGCCTCTGTCTTCCTGTCTTTGCATCCTTGTGTTCTTTCTAAGTAGCTTGGCCATAATATCACTTTCTTTAGCAGCATTCTAACTTCTAAGAGGCTTAATAGGCAAGGGGATTGTGAGGTCTTTGACTTTCTCTGAGCCTTAGCCCTAAGTGGTTTATTCTATTAAGCTGATTCTTGGTGGTGGATAGAGCTTTGCTGGATAAGAAGTTGGGGTGGGGGGAAAGTTCCAGTTGGAGGATTAGGATACTTTCACTGCCCCTTCCACTGCCCCCCACCCAGTCCTGCCCTGCGATTCTGGTTTTAGAGACTGAAGGGAGTAGTGATGAGACGGAGCGGAGAGCTCTTGTAGAGGACTTGAGAAGTTGGCCTTTTCCCTGGGCTGCCCTTTACTGTCTTCCGTCCTGCCCGTCTGGTCCTACTCTGTGGTCTGCCGCCTTTGGGTTTTTCCTTTCTTTCCTTCCATCTCTACTTTGGCCTCCCCTTCAACACTGGCTGCAAAGAAAAAAACAGAAAGGAGTAATGAATAAAAATTATGAACTATTGATCCAAAGTGAGGAATGCTATTCAGGGAGGGCACGTAGAAAAAAATAATAGATAGGATTTTCACAAAGGAAACAATGCAGAAATCTTCTAGACGTTTTATTCTAGAGTTATACCAAGATGAATTTGTTCCTTCTAATGTTTCGACCCAGATTAAGAATTTTCAGGTTTCTCTGTTAACGTTCTCTCTTGGTTCCGGAGGGCCGGCAGGTTGGAAGAGCAGGGGAAGAGTGTCTGTTTTTCATTCAATCATGCTGAGCTTCAGAGACACTGTAAGAGGAATTTGTGAGCAGGAAAAACGGGGTTGTTAGAGAAGTGAGGGAAGGGAATCAAGAGTGTAAGTGTAGGAAAAAAATAGTACAGGACTGTCTTCACAGGGAAGGTGGGAAGAAAACCAAAAGAGACCAGAGAACTAAAAAGAAGGAAAGAAAACTTAAAGATAGAGGTGGAGAGAAGATGGAAAATTTGAAGCACTTCAAGGAATTCAGAATCGTTTGTTTGATGATATACAACTGTTGATTAAGGTCTGGGCAAACAGGGCGCTGTATATGTAGCTGGTAGGAGCATAAAGCAATAGAGAGTCTCTCTGGAGGCCCATTTGGCAATAGCTATGTACGAAAAAACATAAATAACAATGTCCTTTGTTGGGATTCAACTATAGGAATTTATCCTGCATGTATTTGGTCAAGTACTTAAAGTTGTATGTTCTTTATAATATTGTTTATGTGAAAAAAACAGAAATAACCTAAATGTATGTTGGTAGGAGATTGGTAAAATAAATGATGCTATATCCATAAAATAAAATACTACATAGTGGTTTTAAAAAATTAGGGCCATAAGTGCTTATATGTAAAGCAAGGTAAAGAGAAAAAAGACTCCTTTGTATATAAAAATATACATACATATATATGTCTATATATGCATATAAAACTTTCATAAAAAACAGTTAATGGTAATCTCTGGGAAGTATGACTAGGATAGAAAGAAGGAAGTAATACTTTTTTTTATGCTCTTCTTCAGTGTTTGAATAGTTATAAGAAAATGTGCATGTATTATTTTTATAATTTAAAAATCTAGTTTATGATTTTAAAAGGATAATTTGGAGATGCTGGAATAGAAAAAGGACGTTAGATAAAAAGTAAGAAAATCTGAATAAAGTATGGACTTTAGTTAATAATGTATCAATATTGGTTCATTAGTTGTCACAAATGTACCATATTAAAATAAGATGTTAATAATAGGGGAAGCTGGGTGTGGTGTATATGGGAACCCTTTGCACTATCTTTGCAATTTTTCTGTAAATCTAAAAACTATTCTAAAATAAAATTTGAAAAGATGATCCGGAAGACTATATTACAGGAAAGTCCCATAACCTATCATTTAATGATTAAATCTTAGATGAATTTATAAAATTGAATGATTCCTCTGGCTCTAGGACTGATTACAGCTTGGTTCTGTTTCTTCCAAATGGTCAAGTGAATGGGATTATAATCACAATTGTTGGGAAAGTGTCTGATTTTTGCGTGTGTATGTTTATAAAACTAGTTTTCTCTTCTCAACTTTGTAAAGGTGGTGTTTGTTAAGTGATGGTTATTTCAATTTCACCATCCAAAAAGCAGACTGGTCTGAGAGCTTATAGTGGAGGGAGTTTAAAAATGAAATGAGGCTGGGTGTGATAGCTCACACCTCTAATCTCAGCACTTTGGGAAGCTGAGGTGGGAGGATAGCTTGAGGCCAGGAGTTTGAGACCAGCCTGAGCAACACAGTGAGATCTTGTCTCTACAAAAATTGGAAAAATTAGCCTGCATGGTGGTGTGCACCTGTAGTCCCAGTTACTTGAGAGGCTGAGGTGGGAGGATCACTTAAGCCCAGGAGTTTGAGGCTGCAACGAGCTATCCTGACGCCACTGCACCATACCTTGGGCAACAGAGCAAGATCCTGTCCCCCCAAAATAAATAACTATTGATACATAAATAAATAAGAAATGAGACTTGAAGATGGTCAAATGCGTGCTGCTTTCTCCAAGTGAGCAAGATGGGGTGGACAGACAGATGTGAGGGGTAAATGGAATCCCGTTTAACCAGCTTTGTGGCCATTTCTATGAGAATTTTTCCTCTCAGGTTGGTGCTGCAGCCACGTAGGAACAGGTCAGAAGACTACATCCCTAGCCATCTTCTGAGGGTCTCTTCCTTTCTCCTGCACCATCAGGGCTGGTGGTGGCCATTGGCTGAGTTCTTTGCAGGAATGGGGTCTGGAGAACACAGACTTGCCATTGGCTCAATATGATATGTGCTCATCTATCTTCCTGCCTCTGATAGTAAGACATGGTTAAGACCAAATATAAGAAATTTTCCCTTTGAATTAATTTATATCCCAGCCAGAGGAAGGCACCTTGGTTTTACCTTCTCCACGTAGTAGAGGGAGATCCCTGGGCTCTGCTCCTGGTTGGCCCAGGCACCCGGTTTGAGAGGAGGGTCCTCTGTAGTATTGGCTGCAACCGACTACTGCATCCTTGTTGGAATCCTCCTTACCCTGGCTTCTGACACATTATACTCCTGCTGTTCTTCCCCTACTTCTTCAACCCTGTTTTTGCTACCATAATACTCAGTGTTTGCCCACATCACAGCACTTGTAATTTTTTTTTGATTGTGATAGAAATGTGCACTGGGGAGAGGAACAAGATCCTGCTAGTTGGTAGAGGAATTTTAAAAAAACAACAATCAACTAGAAGTTGGTCTACAGTCTACTTTTTTTTTTTTTTTTTTAGAGACTGGGCCTTGCAGTGTTGCCCAGGCTAGAATGCAGTAGCATGATCATAGTGCAGCCTCAAACTCCTGGGCTCAAGCAATCCTCCTGCCTCAGCCTCCGCAATAGCTGCAACTACAGGAGTGTGGCACCACGCCCAGCCTCTGATCCGCTTTTTAATATCATCCTGCACTGGCAATTTTAAATAATGTCATTTGGAAAATATTTCTCTCTCCAAAAATCTTTTCTTGGTCTAAGTTTGAAAAAATCGATGTGGTTACTTTTGAGTTTTGATATGTATGTAAGTTTCAAATTAGCACATTTTAAAATTATTTGTTCTTTAATAAACATTGTTGTCTATAAGGAAAAGTTTGGAGACCTTCCAGTTATTCTGTGGGCCCCTGACATCTGCAGACTGAGTTCGATTGGAGAGTAAGTACGTAACAGTTCAGAATCGGTTGAGCTCCCATAGGACACAGTTTATCTCCAACCCCTGTGACACACTGCCTATTCCTGCATTCACACAATAGATTCAGAATAAACAATGAGGCCGGGCGCCCTGGCTCACGCCTGTAATCCTAGCTCTCTGGGAGGCCGAGGCGGGCGAATTGTTTGAGCTCAGGAGTTCGAAACCAGCCTGAGCAAGAACGAGACCCCGTCTCTACTAAAAATACAAAGAAATTAATTGGACAACTAAAAATATACAGAAAAAACTAGCCGGGCATGGTGGCACATGCCTGTAGTCCCAGCTACTCAGGAGGCTGAGGCAGGAGGATCCCTTGAGCCCAGGAGTCTGAGGTTGCTGTGAGGTAGGATGACGCCACGGCACTCTAGCCTGGGCAACACAGTGAGACTCTGTCTCAAAAAAAAAAAAAAAAAGAATAAACAATGAGAGCACATTAATTGTAAAGATGAAGATAGAAAAATTGAGTTATTTCAATTCCCCCATTCTTTGTGACCACTTGGAGTGCTTGTTTGTGTTTAAATTTTAAGACAGTGGAATACATTGTGAACTGCAGGGTATAATATTTTTGTTCGGTATGTGCAAATTTTAGTTTGCCTAGCAAATAGTTTTACTAAATTTGAATATCTTAAAAAAACGTATTCTTTTAAAAATGTTAATTGCCCAGCCTGAGCAAGAGTGAGACCCTGTCTCTACTGGAAAAAAAAAATAAATAGAAAGAAATTAGCTGGACAACCAAAAAAAAAAAAAAAATATATATATATATATAAAAATTAGCCGGGCATGGTGGCGCATGCCTGCAGTCCCAGCTACTCGGGAGGCTGAGGCAGGAGGATCACTTGAGCCCAGGAGTTTGAGGTTGCTGTGAGCTAGGCTGATGCCACAGCACTCTAGCCCAGACAACAGAGCGAGACTCTGTCTCAAAAAAAAATGAAAAAAAAGATAAAAATATTAATTGCTTATATTAAAACTAAAGAGTTAATCAAGAATATAATTATGACCGATTATTACATGATTAGTTATTTGTCATTAAAAAAATGACCTGCTGTGTCAGATGTGCTCAGTATGCCCCTGGAAGTGACGTTTGTATTGAAATGTGAATGGTGAGCAGGGGACACCTTTGTAAGGTCTAGGGACTAGGGAGTCCTGGCCCATCTGAGGAGCGGAGAGGGCCGGGAAGGAGGGAGTTTGGTGGAATGCGGTAGGAGATGAGGCGGAGAGCGGCCAGGCCTCCATCACTCTCTTAGGCCACAGAGGGTGGGATTTTATTCCAGGTGCATCTGGAAGCCAGAGAGTGTTTTAAACAGGGAGAAGTACCGCATTGTGATTTACCATTTAAAAAGATCGCTTTGGCTGCCGTGAGACTAACCAATTGAAGTAGGGAAAGTGTTGGTAACAGAAGACTTGTGAAAAGTTGTTGCAGTAGTCACAGTGAGAAACGAGGAAGGAATAATATCTTATACTTTTGAAATTTCCGTAGTATCTTTCCCGCAATAAATGCATTCAATAAATGCTAAATAAATACATTTATGAAACATGAAGTACCTACACAAACTCCCCAAAAAGCCTGGGACAGAGCACATGCTAAGTAACATGGTGTTAGTCTCTGAACACTGACTTTAGAGTTCAGCAAATTGGGCTTTAATTGCATTTCTGGCACTTAGCTGTGTTGCTTTGGGACAGGTAATTTAAACTCTTTGAGCCTCGGGGTTTCCTTGCCTGCACAATAGGAATAAGATGGCTCACCTTTATGTTTTATTGAACAAATTAAATGAGATAGTGTATTTATAGCATGGTGTCTGATCCATGGTAGCCACTCATTAATAATGACTATAGTTAGCAGGACATGAGGGTACCCTGAGATCATGGTCAGTGAAACTTCAGTGTGATTACAACCATGGGGAACAAGGCATCAGAGTTCCTTAGTATAGGAGGGACACTTTGAACCTTTTCACATTTGGGAGTCCATCTTCTGAATCTAAACTTTTCTTGGCCTTTGAGTAACTGGATTTTCAAGTCTAAAGAGGAAGAAATATAAGAAGAGAGCTTTAGACAGAGAAAGTTAGGGTTAGAGTCTCCTATCTCAGCTCAGCTCTTCCCCCTGATTTTAGGAGTCAAATCTCCTCTTCCCCCTTTCCAGGCTGAAACAGTAGCTTCCTAAGGTCTATGCTTCCTTGATACACAAAGTAGCTACTCCGCCAGGAAGTTTCCAGTTTTCTTTGCAAAAGCTCCCTAGAGCACAGGGAGCTCTCATCTTGTACCTAGTTAAATGCCTCGATTAAGGACGTAATCATAGTTGTTTGGTGCTATAGATCATTTGACCCTCACCTGGAGCAGCCAGGCCTCTGGGGGCCCCAGCAATGACCAGTCTGAGTCTGGGTGGAGAGAGTGGGACTGGAGACAGTTTCTGTCCTTAGTGGAGAAATAGCCACTTCTTTGGAGATAATATATTTTTCTTTTTTCCTAGGTTTTCTTGCCAACGTATGTGTGTGTGTGTTTGTGTGTGTGTGCGTGCGCGCGCAAAAGAGAGAGAATAAAAAGAAAGAAAAAAGGCCCAACAGTGTACAGAAACTGTTAGCACAAAGGCCAGGGGAGGGACTCGCAGGGGAAGACAAGGAAGTGATTTTGCCTAGTTTAAATCCCACTTGAACTGTGTGGTTTCTGAGTCCTGAACCTTTTGAGGTTCAAGTTGAGTGCACTCTTGACAAAACGTGATTTTCTGGTTCACATCAAAAAGGCTTTAAAAGACTTCGAAGTCTTTTCCTTGGGACATCAAACAGTCCTCAACAAAGCAGGGTGCTGATGAGATGCGTGCAAATGAACAGATTAAATTCTCCCGTGAGGATTAGATTCTCCTTAAGAAGCATGTGAAGTTGGAAACACGGAGATGGGGCTATGCCAAAACATACTCACGCTCTTGGGACCCCAGAGCGCCCTCCCGCCTGTTTACCCTCAGTACCTCCCTGGACCTGGAGGCTGACCTTATTTGTCATGAGGTTCACAGAGAAGTACCCAGGGAATTAGAAACTGAAAACAAACTCTTCGGTGTTCTCTGTCTTGCCTAAGGCAACAGTTATGTCCCCCAATAAAAGGTGTAAATTAACTTAGAAAAGATAGGTCATTCCTTTGAAAAATTGTCAGCTGTTTGGGTGGCTTAGAGCACAATTTTGCTTATTGAACCAGCCTCAATCTTTAGAGAAGTAAGGACTTAGCTGACTACTTACTGCCATATGGCAAATGGAATAGCAGCAGCACACTTGGCAATTGGTATAGCAAACCAACCAATGCAATAGAATTTGTGTTACCCAGTGAGTAGCTGAAGTCGTCTGCATAGACACAGCTGTGGGTGGGTCAACTGCATGAGCATAGTTTCTGAGCCAAGCAGCTAAAATATTAATGATTAGCTTTAAGGAGGAGCAACTCTGATTGAGGCCACTCTCCTGTTAGAAACCATAATTAGCAATTAAAAAAATATTTTTTAAAAAACCGTTCCAAGCAGCAGCTTTTAAATAAATAATTGTCACTGCTATTGAATTTGTTTTATTTCCCTGTGTTTTTTCTTATCTTTCTTCTCCTTGCATAACTTACAACCCTGTAAATGCCCAGTAGCTGTTAATATGATTCTGTCAATACATTTACCATGGTGACTTGGGCTGTATTTGGTGAGCATTTGAAGAAATCAGTCACAGGTTGGAGGGAGGAAAGACAAGCTGTCGATATCCAGGGAGAAATGCTAATAACCCTGGTGACAAATCGTCCTCTGGATTCTCCAGGGGTTAAGAAAAAGCACCTCTCAGACCTGGGAGCTCAGGGATAAGGGATGGTGACTTGTTCCGAAGTACAGGCATTAGCTGTCATGGTCCTGCAGTGTCCTTCTCCTTGTCTCTCTTTGAACCTCTCAAAACCACAGATGGGTTTGGGAGACAAACAGGCTTGAATGTGAATCTTCATTCCCCTACTGTGAACTTGAGCAACCACTGAACATTTGTTTTCTCATCTGTAAATTAAAAATGGTAATACCTAGCCTCATGAGGGGGTGGGAAAGGCCTCACACAAAGACACTACTCACTGCTTCTCAAACTCTTCTGGGAAAGTACACAAATAGTAAAAGAAAATAAACTTCTGCCCTCTAGCATTGCAATAGTGTATAGACAGTAAAAAATATTTGGAAGTTTCTTATTATCTTAAATTTTTTGTGAATTTTGGACTTCAGTTTTACTTCAAAATAATGTTTATTTTTTTTTTTTTTGAGACAGAGTCTCACTTTCTTGCCTGGGGCGAGTGCCGTGGCGTCAGCCTAGCTCACAGCAACCTCAAACTCCTGGGCTCAAGTGATCCTACTGCCTCAGCCTCCCAAGTAGCTGGGACTACAGGCA
>CAUYSK010085298.1:0-18230 GCA_963575035.1 Avahi laniger | reverse complement strand
TATGTATGTATGTATATATTTTTTGTTGTCCAGATCATTTCTTTCTATTTTTTAGTAGAGACGGGGTCTTGCTCTTGCTCAGGCTGGTCTCGAACTCCTGACCCTGAGTGATCCACCCGCCTTGGCCTCCCAGAGTGCCAGTATCACAGGTGTGAGCCACCGCGCCCGGCCCCACCTATGCCTTCTGCTCTAACTTGACCCTCAATCCAACATCTCCCCTGTACTGTTTAATATCTGGCATCTCTGCTCAAATTCAGCTCTCAGCTTCCCCACAGGTACTTTCTTCCAAGCTTAGTATTTTACCCTTCACTCTGTAGACCGTGGGATTAGCCAATTTCCTAGCAGATTTCTGGGTTCTCCCCTTGCTGGTTCCCCATCACTGCCACCCTCTCCCCAAATCCCAGGCTCCTTAGGAGCATCGAAATCTTATTTCTGCCTCATCCCTCTATGAAAATATTGCTCCTTGCTTGAGTTCCTGTGTTGATTTCTCTTAGAGCCTAATCACAGTTGTTTTGTTCCATTTTTCTTGTTGTTTATGACAGAAAGGTAAGTATGATACCATTCACTTTATCATGGTCAGAATTGGAAGTCAGCATTTTGCTATCTTGATTTTAGTTACATTTCTTTAGATACTCATTTTAAAAAGCAAAATGTATGGATTATTTTGATTTTTGTTTCAAGTTTACTTCATGGTAATTTTGTTATTCAGTAATATTTCCCAACATGTGGACCTTGAGCACCTTTATCATTTAGATAGAAAATGATTCTCTGTTTTTTAGCAGCATCTTCGTTAATATAGGAATGCTACAATTGGCTTGGTCAGCTTTGGCACTTGCTCTGTTAAGAGATAGTTTGTTTGATACTCACTTGCTTTGAAATTTGTCTGATGTTGAGAATCTGCTCTGGTTTGACCCTACTTGAGATAAGCACGGTTCTAGCAACAGATCAGTTTTGGTAAAACCGATCTGCTATCCTGAGTGACTCCCCAAACGGCAGCCAATAGAGTTTAATTCCCTTGCCCTTAAGTTTTATCTCCTGTGAAAATTCAGCCACTTCAGGGGAAGCATAGCAGAGTAGGCTGTGTTAGTCATTCACACCCCTGTGAGAACGGTGTGTCAGATCTCCTTATGCAGAACTGGTTTTAATAGCAGAGGGGAAGAGAACTCCTTGGCATCTGAGGCGGTGAAAAGGGCGATACAAGGCAGGACGGCATACATAAAACAGAAAGGACAGTAAAGATAAACCTCAGCATCATTTTAATCCTCCCCAAAGAGTTAGTCTCCTTCAGTTTTACATCTTTTCTTTCAAGAAGTTCTTAGTGCAGTGTGATAGGTACTATAATAAGAGAGGGAAGTAAAAGATGATACCAGTAGGCTTGATCATATCAAGTAAGATCTAAAACGATAAAGACAGATTGTCAGGACACCAGAAAGGTCGATAAGGTCGGTTTCTTCCCAGGAGGGGTCTTGGGTGGCTGCTGGTTGTGTATGGGAAGGAAAGCTGTTGTATATTCTCTTTTCTTTCCAATCTTAAACCATGTGAATATGTTACTCAGAAAAAGAAAAGAAAAAAATGACCAAGCACATGCATTTACTTTTGATCCCTCCTGAAACTTCCTAAAATGACGGTAAAGATACGTGCATTTTTAAAACCCTTAAGGACAATGAGAATAAGAGAGCAAACAACAGCAGGAAAAGATCTGGAGTCTGGAAAGATAGATAAAAAAATTAAATTCTAAACCAACCAGTAGAGAAAGCCAGTGTTTCCCACAGAGCCCGGCAAAGCCTTGGAACTGGGAACCACAGATGCACCTGAATGTGGGAGGTAAATATGGGACTTACATAGGAGAGTTGGTGGAAGTTCTTAAGAAGCAGTTAGATCCCCAGCTCCCCACCTTAGCTTTGCACCGATGGACAACTGCCCACTACTCTTGCAGGTAGGGAACTAAAGTTTACTTTCTGGTGAGGGTAAAGCAGGTTTTCTAGACTCGGCACATCAGCCAAAGTTGAAAGCAACACATATAGCACTGAAAACATGGGTTAAATGAATGTTTGCATACCAAATACAGAGGCTTCTGAGCTTCTCCCCACACCAGGATCCAACAACACAGGTCATCAGGCTCAGATACTTTCCAGGCATGAAAGTGGACGACCTCCTCCAGTGAGGCTGACCAGCCCCAAAAGAGCAGTCATCAGGGGCTCTCTGACATGATAGCCAGCCAGATGATCCTACAGTGAAGTCCACAGTGGACTTCAGACAGCTTTTGAAAGCATCTTCTCCTTAAGTAGGAGCAGAAACCACGTATTACCAGATGTGTAATTCAAAAGAGACTAAACTAAATTTGAAGAAAAAGACTGTGCAAGGAGATGAAAATTTTATATATTCCAAAAAACTATGATGTATGTTGTCAGGAATAACATGTTATATACGTATGTTTTGTCTCTCAGTAAGAGATATGATATTCATGGAACAAGAACAAAATGGTATGAGAGGATATTCAAATAATTAAAAAGTACTCTTACAGATTAAAAATGTAAGAAGTTTAAAATTCAGTAGAGGATTGGACAGTGGAATTTAGAATATCATCCAGAAGCTAAGCAAAAAGACAAAGAAATGAAAACTAAGGGAGAAAAGATGAGCATGAGCATATTAGTAGATCAGGCTAGGAGCACAGCATCCAAATAATAGAGTTACAGGGGAAAAAAAGAGAGCATGAGAGAAAACAGACCAGAAAAAATAAAGAATTAAAGAAAATTACCCAGAGTTTAGAGAAACAAGTGTCTAGATTAGAAGAGTCTATCACCTGCCCAGAACAGTGGATGAACATAGACCAACACCAAAGATCATCACAGTGAATTTCTGAATAGCGGAAACAAAAAAAGACTTCCAGGTTAAAGAAAAAATATAGGTCATAAACAAAGAATCAAAAAGCAGAATTATTTTGGACTTCTCACCAATGACACTGGAAACCAGAAATCACAGGAACAGTGATTTCAAACCACAAAGGAAAATTATTTAATATTTCTAATCTACAATTCTGTATCCAGCCATACCATTGAGTATGAGGTAGACTAAGGATATTTTCAGATATACAAGATCTCACAAAATTTTCCTTCTGTTCACCCTATTCAAACCAATGAAAGATGAACTCCAGAGAAACAGGAGTACAGCAAGAGAGAGAAAGACATGAAATACAGGAAATGAGGGGTCCCACACAGGAGAAATTCAGGGAATCCTGAGAATGATGGTGATGGGCACCACTTGGGCCTGAAGCACCGAGGGCGGCCAGAGCAATGTGGTCAGGTCAGAAGGCCCCAGGACAGCTTTTGTTAAGAAGATGAAATGCTTGAATACCTACTGTATCTGAAGATGCATTTGGAGATTTATGCAATTGGCAGAGAATTTGGGATTAAATTATTGATAGGTGCATAGAAACAAAGTAAAAAAAATAAAAATAAAAAACAGTCATTAATTCCAGAGGAAAAAATGTTGTATAGGAAAGAAAAAGTAATCCTAGTATATTGCACAGCTCACCTACATATAGCAATGCGATAGTTATAGTAATGTCAACACTGGACATTGATCTAACCAAAATTATAATATAATTATGTGAAAAGGAGGAAAGATAGGAAGGTAAAAGTTTGCTATTGTGAGGGTAAGGGAACACGTAGCAGTCCAAGAGCTAAATCCCTATTTACCCAACCAAAATGGGAAATATATGTCATATCTAAACCTGAAAAAAATCAAGAAGTCAAGAGGTAGCAATATAGACACATTGTTTCAACATACAGAGGTAAATATTTAAAAAGTACCAAGTCTCTATGGAGCATTGAAGGTGTGGGCCTGCTGATTTTCCTAACAAGCTTTGGAATTATTTGGCTTTTTAAACTATGCTCATATATAACTTTAATCAAATGAAAACTTCTTTAAAAGAACAAAACAAAACAAAAAGAGCAATATGAGAATGGGCAATCTGGGGTTTTTAAGGATGAGTAGGAGTTCTGTAGACCTAAGGAATGGAAGGACGTGCTCACAGGTAAGACAGAACCAAGACTAGCAGTAAGCCGGGTAGAGCCTGGCTCTAAGGAAGCTTGAGATGTGGGGTATAGTCACACTGAGGGATGGGCTTTTCTCCCTTCGATATGTATATTGTCTAGAATTTAAGACATGGACCTTTTTGTTACTGATAAAATTATAACCTGTTACTATGGTTATTGTTCTGAAATAACATTATTCTTTGCTTTCAAAGAGAGGAAAATGAGCTGGCAGTGAAATGACCTTTGCAATAAAGTTTGCTGAAAAGGCAATATCCTTTACAAGTCCTCAGCTCAGACTTCAGAAGAGTCTTCTCACCACCACTCCCAGCCCTCAAGAGTCCCTGCAAGTCATTGACACCACAGGAAATGGAAATTTTGCCAAGAAATAGGGAAATTCAGATATCTACAGGTCCCCAAACCCTAAGGCCAGAAAAAGGACTTGGCAGACATTTCTGTGCCCTAGAGGCAGAGGGATAGAAGTTTTGACAGGTGCTTAGGTGGCTGAGTGCTAGTTATAGGTCTTTTACAACCTTGTCACTTCCAGCTGCCATCTGGAGGCATTCAGAGAGCTGGAAGATACCTGGTGAGGTGGTAAAATCTGGAGTTGATGCCTGGCTCTACTATCTTTGTGTCTTAAGCAAAGTCACCTAACCCCATTGAGAGTAAGATAGAGTCAGTCATCATCACAGGGGGAGTATAGGTATCAGGCAAAATAATTTATGTGGGAATCTTTGTAAATATAAAATTCCTGTACAAATCTTGGTTTTAGTTGGTGAGTTTCCGTATGTTTTGAGTTGGTCTTTCTACAAATGTACCTTCTTTCTCTGGTATGTTTATTGAGTCCATGTTGGTTTGTGTATTAAGTAAGGTCTAGGCTAAGGTACTATAACAGACTCCAAAATATAGTAGTTCAAACATGGTAGAAATTTTTTTCTCCCTCATGTAATAGTCTACAGCTGTGCCATCCAATATGGTACCACTAGGCACATGTGGCTGTTTAAATTTAAATCAGTTAAAATTACGTAAAATAAAAAGCTCAGTTCCTTAGTTGCCCTGGCCACCTTTCAAGTGCTCAGTGGTCACTTGACTAAAGGCTACTATATTGGACGGCACAGAGAGAGTATTTCCAAGTGCTGTAGGGCAGCGCTGATCGAGAGGAGTGGTCCAGAACTTGATGGGGGTTCTGCTTTACAAGGTCATCCACAGCCCTGAGTTCCTTAAATATTACTGTCCGGCCATTCCCAAGGTAAGGATGCATAGCAGTTTTCGTGCCATGGTTCCCTTTGGTAGTATGATGAAGCCCATGGACCACTTCACAGACTAATGTTTTTAAGTGTGTGAGATATCATAAAACACGTAGCATTACACAGGAAATTAATGATGTTGAAATACAATTATCAAAGTACAAAGTACTTTTTTTAAATCTCAAATTTGTGACATAGTAATATGTGCTTTATTAATACTTCAAATAATGATCTAGTGGCAACTCTAAGGGCTATTGTAATTTCAAAGTAGTGATGAGTATTTGTGATGTTTCAAAATAATCCATAACAAGTGTGTCTAATTTCTGTTGATGACAGAGTCATGGATACTGCTAATACTACTGTGATTTGTTCCCTCCATTATAACTTAAGGAAATGCTAAATTTCAGATAGAGGTTAGTGAAAATAAAGTTACGAGTTTTTTCCCATCCAAGTTTACAGACCAGTGAATTCTATTCATGGACCCCTTGGGGTTAAGAAGCCCTGCTGGATGTTGTCAAAGCTGGCTGAGCGATTCCAATCCACACTCCAGATGTGGGCAGGAGAAAAGAGAGGAAATGGAGGGCAAGTATTTCCCCTTTAAAGGACTCTCCCTGGAAGTTGCTCACATCCCTTTGGCCAACAGTTAGTTGCATGGCCACAGAGTGTGAAGCACTCTGGGAAATGTAGTCTCTAGTTGGGCAGCCTCATACCTTGCTGGTAAAAAGCAAACAAAACTGGGGGAGTTCCATCAGTAAAAGGAAGAAGGGAAGCATAGCTGTTAAGATAAATAGCAGTCTCCGCCACAGCTTGGCTCATCACTATGGAATTGAAACAGAAAGTGTATTTTCAAAAACGTGCTGTTTACTCTCTGACACTTTGCATACCTTCAGGTCTACCGCAGGTATCAACAGGAAGAGTTTCACTCTTAGCTGGGACAGGCCCCCATGCTGGTGCCGGTTCCTGAGGCACACAGTGCCTGAGGGATATAGCATATTTTGAACTAATATTCCCCAGTTCTTTGCCTGTAGTCACTGGCAACATTATTAGCATAGAGCCAACATTTTCATAAAGTGTTTGTCCCTTGCTTAGAGCAAACTCAGTACGTCGTGATCTGCGCTTATGGAACTAATAACAAATCAGGTCTCTGCTCCCGTTTCTGATGACCAGTATTCTGTGTGCAAGAGAGCATGAGTGGAGAGACATAGACTTTCTCCAAACAAACAGATCCCTTGAGCAAATGCCCTTTAAAGTTTAAAATAACACCCCACCCCCAACTGTACAGGCCTTTAACTTTTCAGAGAGCTTTAAGTACCTTAACTCTTCTTACTTTATTAAAACACCCAGGTCATGGGTGGTTAGTTTTTTTCTTTCCAAGTTAGTTAAATAAACATGGCCAACTGCTTTTAGCTTATAAACCTGGGGTTTGAAAAGCAGTACTTAGAGGCCAGCTTGATTGGCTGCTGCTGGCAGGAGGGAGGCAGAGCTGTTCCAAACCCAGACAGCACTTAAAGGGCCAGGCGAGCCCTTGTGCGTGCACATTTGTCTAAATCCAGGGAGACATTTTTTCTGATGCAACATGAATGTTCAGTGTCTTTTGCTTTGAAGCGCCAGATTGTGGGCTCTTGAGGGGCAGACAGCAGGGTCTCCACAGCCCCCACAAAGCCTGCTACAACGCCTTTCCCACAGGCATAGACATGTTTGCTGACAAATCGTTTCTATTTTATGAACATTTATAATGGCCTTTTAAGTAAATGACATTTTAAAGTTTGCTGAATTAAAGGGTGATTTTTATTTAGTCTCAGGGTCACAGTTGTTTGTTGTTTGTTTTGTTTTGTTTTTGGGCTACCCCTCCCCTATTCCTTCTTTCATTTTAAAATGTGATTCACTAGGAAAATACGATTCTGTTAACTGAATTCATTTGAGAGCCAACTTTTCAGGAACTTATTTCTGCCAAGTGAGATCCACTTGGAAGTACCATTTGGTGTGAGCGCTCCAGTGTTCCCTGACTCAGTTGTTTCAGATGTCTTCCCAGAAAGCAGACAGCCAGCACCCCATACTTGTGAGGGTTATTTCCTGGGTCTTGTGATTCGGCCCAGGATCCCGATAGTGATCTTGGACAGATGATATAAATAGACTAGGATTTGCCAATGGCTATTTTTATAAGGGAAGCTTTCTAAGTTGATTTCTTTGAACCCAGAACGACTTCCTCCCTCTGGCTTTCCCTGTTTTCCTCCACCACCAGGGAGATCTTTCTTAATTCTGCCTGTCTTCTGCCCCTCCCCTAGCCAGCTGGTGTCTACAGAAATTACAAGGAAGGTACGTGCCTGACACAGAGTTGCCTGAAATCGTAGATCTTCACCCCTTTCAGGATCATCTTTCTGTCATCCAGCCCAACAATGGCACCTTCCCCACCCCTTGGGCCACCGAGCTCAGGGGCTGCCTGCCCTGGTCTGAAATAGATCTGCGCCAGCTCTCAAGCAGAACAATTCCCTGCATTCATACTTGAACCTATATTTTATAATGTTACCTCTTGTTTGTCTCTGTAAGTTTGCCCCTGCACCAAGTTAAAACAAAATCTTAAGTAGTGTTGCTGGTACTAAACCCAGGGGCCTCATTAGAGCGCTCCTCCTCTTCCTCTCCACCCCCAGTGATATGGACGCTGGGTTGCCTGGTCAGGCCTTCTGGGAGGATGTCCCGTCCCACCCCATCTCCAAAGCTGTCCCCTCCCTCTTTGTGCCACACTCCTCCCTGCTCACATCCACCAGGATAACTGCTGTCAGGAGAGCCTTGCCTTGGAGGGCTGCCCTTTCCCCAGGTTCTCATGCTGAAAGCAGCACGCTCTCAATGTGAAGCAAAAAGTGATTCTGCTCTCTTTTTCACCTAGTGTTTTTGGCCAAGGCTATTTTTGGTAGTCAGACCTCTAGGCTTGGGGGTAGAATCGATAGCTGAAATTGTAAGTGTTCAAACTGGTCAGTGATATGCAATTTGGAACCTCAGCACCCTGAATAATTTGCTGGCATCTGTGGCTTCACCCACCGAGTGGCCTTTAGTGTCTCCTTAACTTTACAGCTGGCCTGCCTCTCAGAAGATGCACCCAGCCTGAATGTGAGAGCCTGTCTCACTTCCTAGACCAAATGCTGGAAGGAAGACTCTGTTTTCAGTCCACCCCAGGGTCAAGGACCCCAGAGCCTGTGCCGCAGCCTGACCAAGGAGACCATGAACCAGACCACCAGTGATGTACATCCATCCTCTGAGCTGTGGTGCTACATTTGCACGGGATTAATGTTGTATCTCAGAGTAACCGTGAAGTTCAAATGAGATGACGTATAAGCAGTTGAAATGCCTTATGAAAGGCAGAGAGCATGAGACAAGAATAAAAATAGTAGCTGCCATTTTATGAGCATCTACTGGGTATGAGGCACTGTGTTTAGTGTTTCACGTGAACTGTGTCATCTAATTCTGATAACTCTTTAAAATATTAGTATTGCCTGTTTTGTAAGTAAGGAAAGTCAGCTTCAAAAATATGAAATAATTGGCCCAGGATCACAAACCTAGAGAACGTGTATAAGATGGGCCCTTTGCTTCAAAGGGTATATGTACAGTCAAGATTTGAGTCTGGGCCAGATGTTGTGGCACACACCCGTAATCCCAGCACTTTGGGAAGCCAAGCCAGGAGGATGGCTTGAGCCCAGGAGTTCAAGGTTATAGTGAGCTATGATCGTGCCACTGCACTCCAACCTGGGTGAAAGTGAGGCCCTGTCCTTATTTAAAAAAAAACAAAAATTGAGTCTGGCCAATGTGATTTTCAGGCCCATGTTCTCATCTGTTAAGCAGATTTTTCCCTTCTCATTTCAAGATTTTTAAGAGAAAAATAATTAACTTTGAAGATGGGCTTTTGCAATTCATTTTCTTTGGATACCTATTTGACCTTCTGTTTTCAGATCAGTAGGAAATTTCCTGTGCTCAGGCTTCATTCTCCTCTGCAGAAGGAAATTGGCAATTTTCCTACTGGGAGAGGGAGACATGAAATGTGGCTGGCCGTTCCAGGAAACGCAGCCCACTCTTGTACCCACACCAAACTGCCCCATGCGTTGACTGCCATTAGCCAACTTGACGGTGATTCTGTCGAGTAAGCCACTAGCTGTCAAGACGACTCAGGTTTGGAAAGTGGTTGCTGCATTTCTGTTTCTGTTGTTGACGGTGGCCTGACACATGTAGGGCATTTAGATGAGCTCTGCTTTCAAGAGCCTTCAGGCACGTGTGAGTTAATCAAGCCCCTGGCTTAGCACATTGCGACCCACAAGGAGAATTAGGAACAGAAGGCTTGGTTCCTGTGAAGAACCATGATCCTGTTTGAAAAGACAGGACAGCATCATGACTAATTATTATGTGTATATTTCACAGTGTAGTATTAAGTGCATCAACGAAGAGAATTCAGAGAAGAGAGAAGTTGATGTGAGCTTTGGGGAAGGCTTCATGAAAGAGAAGAATTTGATCTGGGCACTGGCATATATGGGGAGAATGGAGAGAAAGAGAAGAATGTTCCAAACAAGAAAAACAGCCAAGTATATCTGGTCCAGGTTTTAAAATGCTTGGTTCCTGAGAGGATTTGATGTAGATTGAATTTTAGCTTTAATTCAAGAAGAGGCACATGATAAACATGCCAGTCTCGAGTGTGAGGATGCCTCAGCTGAGAGGCCGTGCTGGCCGTTCCACCGGCGCGTCTCGACTGCTTGTCTCCAAGACTCTGTGACAGTGACAGTGAGAGCATCAAAAGTGAGTGTGAAGTGGCAGTGGTTATACCGACACACGGACGTGTTAAGACTCAGAACCGTTCGCATATGCAGGGAAAAAAGTCAGTTTTATGATATGTAAATTTTAAAAATAATTTTTTAAGTGTGTGAGATGGGCCCTTTTCCTCAAAGAGCATATTTGCAGTTGAACGGTGGACTAAGACAGTAACTTGTCTTGCCTGGCTAAGATGGCTCTAACGCACAAGAGAAGTTGAAAAACAAAGTGCTGTGGCTTGAAGCCAGCACAGGGTCCTGCTGGCTGCAGGAAGCCCTGGCTGTCTTGATGGTCAGGCAGAATGTGCAGCAAGATCATGAAGTGTGGAAGGCAAGACAAGCGTATGGGAGCAGGAAGTGTGTTTTGGGAGCAGCTCACAATCCCTTTTTTCCTCCCCCTAATGGAGCACATAGTTCCCAAGCTGATGTTTTGTTGAGCACCACCTCTGTGCCAACCACTCCGTTGGGTTCTGGGGACTCTGAGGTGAAAAGAGTACATTCCCAGCTCACCAAAGAAGATATACTGTTAGCAAATAAACACATGAAAAGATGTTTAGCATCATATGGCATTAGGGAATTACAAATTAAAACAACAACGAAGTGTTAATACCACTATACAGCTATTAGAATGGCCAAAATTCAAAACACCGACACCAGCTGTGCGCAAGAATGCGGAGCAACAGGAACCCTCGTTCATTACTGGTGGGAACGCAAAATGGTGCAGCCACTTTGGAAGACAGTTTGGCAGTTTCTTACACAACTATACATACTCTTACCATACAATCCAGAAGTTGCACTCCTTGGGACTTGTTATTCTAGTGAGTTGAAAACTAACGTCCACTTAAAAACCTGCACTTGATGTTCATAGCAGGCTCATTCATAATTGGCAAAACTTGGAAGCAACCAAGATTTCCTTCGGTAGGTGAATGGATAAACAAACTATAGTACCTCCAGGCAATGAAATACCATTCCACAGCAAAAAGAAATGAGCTATCAAGACATGGAGAAACTTTAAGTGGAAGTTTTCACTTTACTAAGTGAAAGAAGCTGATCTGAAAAGGCTACACACTATATAATTCCAACAATATGACATTCCGGGAAAGGCAAAATTATGGAGACAGTAAAAAGATCAGTGGTTGCCTGGGGCTGGGGGAAGGAGGGACGAATAGGCAGAGCACAGAGGACTTTTTGGGCAGTGAATTAAAAAATAGACTTGGTCCCTGTCCTTGAGGATCTCTGGTCCAGCTTGGGGGCGGACAGCCACACAGGCCTGCTGAGATGGAGGACATCCAAATTATGGGGGACTACCTGGCCCTGGGGGCTTCACTAGAGGCTTTTGAGAGGAAGAGGGACATCTGAGGTGTGGCCAGAAAGAGAAAGAAAGGGGGAAGAATATTCCAAGCCACAGAAATGACACGTGGAAGGGACCAGAGGTGAGAGGAGGAGAAACCGGCTGTGACTTGGAAGCAGCTGAGTGGAGCTGGAGAGGGCCAGGCGGTGAGGCTGAGGCTCTGCCAACTGCACAAGGACACTGTGCATCAAGATGCACCGGGGGCTGGGGGAAGCGGGGCGTTTTGAGCTGGTGGCATGATCAGACTCTTGCTTCAGAAAGGTGGCCACAGCGAGGAGGACGGATCGGGCATGATCAGGCTGGCTCAAGGAGTCCTGGCCAGAGAAGGCAGTGGTGTGGCAGAGAGCAGACTGGAGTAGCGGATGAGTCGGAGCTCTATTGAGAAGATAGAATCCACAGGCCCTGGGGATTGGTGGATGGTGGTGGGTGGGGGAGAGAAAGGGGACCATGGTGCTTCCCTCAGATGGCTGGGGGGAGGGGAACATTCACAAAGAGAAGGACCAGTCGCTGGAGGAGGAAGAGTAGGAAAAGGGAAATAAAGCTAGAAGGTTGATTAGAACCCTGCTGTGAGGATATTAAATGCCAAGGTTAAGACTTTGTATTGAAAACGCAGAGCAGGCACAATCTTATTGCAAATCGCCATTTGTTACACCCTTTCCTTGCTACATCAGGCTCTGACCAGAACCTGGGAATTGTAAGACTCTAAAATAAATATTTGACAGCCTTTGTATTGCCAAAGTGGCCCACACGCACACTCACAACTGGGGCTATGGAAGCATAGAGAAAAACTTGATAAGAGCTGAAAAGCCAATGTAGTTAATTAAGAGGATAACTTCCATTGAATTTTAACAATTATTTCTTAAGGTATTGAATTTAAATGGTTAGGTAAACAATAGAATCAATCTTAATCTCCTGGCCCAAAGTTTCTCAGGTGGCAAATGAAGGAAAAAGACCTGTTGGTCTCAGACTTCCCTCCTAGCTCCGCAATTCTAGTCTAATAAAATTTTTCATCAAGATTTTTTTCAAAAAACCCTACTTATATAAATAGAATATAGCACTGTCCGTTATTGAACTTCAGAATTTTTTTATCCCAGATTTTAATTTTGAAACTCCAACTTGCCAGATATCCCAGAGTACAAATCCCCTGACCAGTAAGCTGTTATTATTTGAAAATTCTATAGCCTCTGAAGCTCTGACTTTGTCTTTAAAAAAAAAAATTGTTTTTTTTAGCCAGTAAAAGAAATAAGGTTTCAGGTTTACAGCAATGAGTTTCTTGATACTAAGAAAAACTAACAGCTATCTTGTGCCATGTAAGGTACCTGCATACTATTGTAATCTCCATTTTCATGATGAGGAAGTAAATAGATGAAGGTAATTTTTTCAGACCCTGTGTTTCCTTGGTAGTAGAATATTTCTGGATAGTGAATCTTACTCAGATTTTGTTCTGATGCTATTCTTAGAATTGACTTGAAAATGAGAATGTCTGAAAAGCCACTATCTTCCTTTGTTTATTTACTCAGTATACAAGTGGAGATGATACATCTACTTCCCTTGTATTTTGAGGGATGTTTTGAGGATTAAAGAGCTGTAATCCATATAAAGCTTTTGGCTTACAGCTTGGCAGTATTGGCTAACCAGTAGCTGTTTTGACTACTAATAGTGGCTGCTTTGAGGCCAGGAGTTCGAGACCAGCCTGGGTGCCATAGCGAGACCCCATAGTCTCTACAAAAAATAGAAAAATTAGCTGGGCATGGTGGCGCACGCCTGCTGTCCCAGCTACTCAGGAGGCTGGGGCAGGAGGATCACTTGAGCCCAGGAGTTCAAGGCTGCAGTGAGCTATGATCACACCATTGCACTCCAGCCTGAGAGACACAAAGAAAAGACCCTGTCTCTAAAAAGAATAATAATAATAATGATGATGGCTGCTGTGCCAGGTACCGTACCAAACGGGCTGGGGACATAGGGATGCAGAAGACACTACAAGGCCCAGGAGGAGCTCACAGACGGCAGAGGAAAGGGCCCCAAAGCAAACAACAAGCAAGTGGCGAAGCAGGGTCTCTGCGCATGCACTCCACGCTTCTGAGCTTGCCCTTGACCTCGCGGCAGCCGTGTGACCACCTGACAGACTTGGTCACGGACCTCATTCTGTGGGCCTGGGCTTTGGCTTATCAGTAACCAGCAGTGTGTTTGGGAAGTGATTTTTCCCTCTTTGAAACATCAGCATTTAGTAGGAAGCCACACCTTCCTCTACCTCACTCACGTCCTCCCGTGTTCATCCTTGAGAAGCAGGCCAGTTGGTTGTGAGTCGTCTGCACAGGGCCAACATTTTGCAGACAGAGCATTTCCTGGCACTTAAGGCTGCATAACGGGTGGCCATTGTTCCAGGCCACATGTGGGGACTTGTGAGGGAGAAGAGCAAAGTGGACGTGTGTAGCCTGTCCAGTTCCCTGTTTCCCTTCCCATGACACGGGGACCGTGGTAAAAATGCCTGCTTCACGGCGAAGTCGGAACACAGTCCCCACGGGTGATAGATCATGAGAAAATAGACGTGAAGCGTTTAAGATCTGCAGGGTCTAAGCAGAAGTCAGCTGCCGTTAGTAGTCGTGAGCTGGGAAGGCCGCACCACGCAGAGCAGCAGAGCGAGCGCAGCCTGGGTGTGCTAGCTGCTGACGAAGGCTAGAGGAAACCAGAGTGGGGCTGGGGCTGGCAGGGGAAAGGGTGGCTAAGAGAAGTGTCACAGGTGACTCATGAAGCTAGGGTTAGAGACACGTGGCGGTGGAGAATAACAGGCAGGCATTCTGGGGGGTGGGAAAGGCACACAGACTGGCAGGGCAGGGGAAAGGAGCAAGCTGAACGAGGGACACTGAAGACTTCTGACGCGAGACCGCAACCAGACGGTCTCTTTCCAGTCTGCTCTCAGGGCCTGCGGTGGGTCAGGCCGGCCATCCCAGGGAGCTTCGTGGGGAATGACTCTAGATTGCTGCGGACGCCAGTAACAAAGCGGGTGAAGCGTCTGAGTGCCTGCTGGTATCGTACAAACCTTTCATGTTGTTAGTCTTCACCATCGTTACCCTCATTTTGTAGAGAGGGACCTTGGGGGACAGAGAGCATAAGTGACTTGCCCGCTAATAAGTGACCAAGCCAGGGTTCCCTTTCAGATCAGTTCCTTCCCAGAACTCAAGCTCTTGACCCCACATTACCAGGTTGTTCTTGGGAGGAGGAGACGCTTATGCCTCTCAAGTCCACTGCCGCCTTTCGTCCGGTCATCTTCCCTGGGGAAGCGTCGTGTGGGAGAGCTGAGCCACCACAGCAGACCGGCAATGCTGGCTGGTGGAGGGTCAGGGAACCCTGCCTTCCGAAAGCCTAGAGTCACGTATCTTTGGAACTTCCCACCATTTTGCACCTTCTTCTCTCCTTTCTCCTAAACTGAAGGTTTTCAGTAGTTCGGACGACCATTCCGTGCTTGCTAAGAGACACCGGGGAATTCCTGAGTAAGCTCATGGCTTATTAATCAGCCAGACGAGCAGATGAGCCCTGTGATGTTCACAGCTCTGCAGCCGGCCCAGTGAATCACCAGGGCTTGGGCAGGGCCACCGAGACACTCCCCCTGTGAGCAGCTGCACCAAGCTGGGAGGGGCCTGGACCAGGAGTCCTGCCCCAAGGCAACAGGCGTAATTATTCATGGAATGTAGACTAAAATTCTAGTGCTCATTTATACCAAAATGGCGCACCCCAGTTTAAGAGCTTTCAGTGGGCAATTCCATATGACTGTGAATAATCAGTTCACACAAACCCTGACCGTCAGACCAGCCGGCTGAATGCTCACGGTGTGCTCTGTTCCCTAAGCCTGGGCTGCGGGAGCCAGTGGCCGTGGGCGGCTGTGACCATGCATGCTGTTACGATTCAGTGTTTGAAGACCCTTTTCACAAATTAGTAGACAGCTCTGGATCTAGAATCAAATCGATGCGAGCTGTACCTACCAGCTGTGGGCCACAAGCCTCTGGATTTTCCTCTTTCCTGGCCTTATTTCCTCATCTGTAAAATGGGCACACATACCTTTTACAGCTTTTCAGAGGGGCTAATGAGATAGTATGTGACCACACTTTGTAAAGTACCTTGTAAGTGTTAATAACATCATTTGGTGTCATATAGGAAATGCTTCACTGGGTTCTTGTAGTCTGACCCAACCCAAGGCATTGCTGAGAACACCCCGAGGTTATAAGGGTCAATAAGAAGACGCGATGATTTCTTTGGAAATATTTGGCCTGTCAACTAAAATTAGAACCTTTCCATCTCTCCTCATTCTTTGAAGGACAGGGGGTGGGAGGAGTAGGGACTGTTCAGTTCTGTTAAAATGATCTTCATAAAATTCTTAGCCAAAGATTATCTCAACCTCTGTCTTGGTGACCCACCGCATACGGGGTACATCCATCTAGCTGTCCTAGCCTGTCTCGCCTAGAGAGAGAAGAGGGGGATTATTTTTAACTTTCACCATAGGTGAGACTTGTTTTGGGACAACCAGCAGTCTTAGGCTGAGGTGCAGTACTGAAGTGTTTGATACAGAGTAACAGGGAACTCTGTACTACCTTTCCTCGGGGAGCCCTAAACGTCTGCTTGCCCTCAGGAGGGCTGGGGTTTCACTGACACCTGATTTACAGTGTTGCTCTGGTGCTGATTTCCTTCGAGTACTCTAGAGGAAATGCTCTGGTGATACTGGCACTGAGCAGGCAACAGAGGTTTTAAAATGTCGGCTCTGGAAACAGCGCTGCACCTTGTGATGTTAGAATAGTTACACCACACTTGATCTCTGATTACAGCCAGAACAGCAGTTGCTAAATCCAGCTAACATGGAAAAACTGGGAAAGTGGGGGGAAATCAGCCAAACTCGTGGCAAGGGATGGGGAAAGGGGGCCTGCGCTGGACACAAAATCTGTTTCCCCGTGTCTGGTACTAACTACAACACTTCTAGGTCCCGGCCCAGCCCCCACCGCGTTCTCTCTAGAGCCATAAGCACTCTGCATGTTGACGCTAGCTGTGGGAACGCTATGATTTAAAGCTGAGTTGAAAGAACGGCTTTTATCATTTCAAGTATGCAGCCCCAGGCCAAAACAGACAAAACAATTTTTAAAAGTCTCAGTTCAAAAGCAGCTGGAAACATTTTCTGTTTTTCTCTCATGGATGTCTCCATCAAAAGGAACCCCAAATCTCTCCACTGTTCTGTGGGCCCCTTCCTCTGATTGTCTACCTGGCAGGCTCCCCATGGTTAGCTGTGCTGTGGCTTAGTTAAGATGAATTTGAAACACAGAAGGTAGAGGAAGGCACTGCCTTCCCACCACCACGAGAGAAGCCCAGTCTACTCCTGTTATCACTGGCAAACCTGGGTCGGGGTTCTGAAAGAGAGGATTTGGGGTTTCCCTTCCACTATGGCGTATTATAGAAATACAAAAGTTCCATACAAAATGGAGTATTTTGGCAGCTGCTGCATGTTTCTTAGGAAAGCAGAAGAATTCTAATAAAGAATGTGTAGTCTGTTTTTAATGCATTAATAAATACCAGGCATTCCAAGTCTATAGCAGATCCCTGTTGTCCTGTCATCTTCCAGGTGAGGTTCTGTACCTCACAGATCATTAAGAACGCTGTCCTGCGTGGGGCGCAGTGGCTCATGCCTGTAATCCTAGCATTCTGGGAAGCTGAGGTGGGAGTTCAGGAGTTCGAGATCAGCCTGAGAAAGAGCAAGTGCCTGTCTCTGCTAAAAATAGAAAAAATTAGCTGGGCACAGTGTTGTGCGCCTGTAGTCCCAGCTACTTGGGAGGCTAAGGCGGAAGGATCATTTGAGCCCAGGCGTTTGAGGCTACAGTGAGCTATGATGATGCCATCGTACTCCTGCCAGGGCAACAGAGTGAGACTCTTTTTTGAGACAAACAACAGTATCCTAGATAAGCGAGCAGATGTTTGAAACAACACAGAAACAAGTCTCATATATTCTGCATTTTCTCTGAGTGCTTCAGAATCTGCTATGAAATTTAGGGCATTTATTCCTCTGTGCAAATCTTGCATTAGTTATTTCTTGAAAAGTAAAAAAGTGCCCCTCCTTTGTTAATCCTCAGTGCCTGAGTGATTAATTTTACTTGTAAGAGGTTCACAGTAAATCATTTGTGGGTTTTTTCTTGTTAACTCCTTTGCGCTTATAGTTGATAGATACTCACTTGTTTGTTGATTGATTTGGCATCTTTTATGCAGCCAGTATTAATATCTAGTTACAGCCATTTTTGAATCCGAAGATCGTGAGCAGGTGCCAAAAATCCCGTAGCCTTTATTTCTTCATTTGTAAAGTAGAGATTCTGCCTCTCTCATAGGGTGATTTTCAGGATCTAAAATGTTACTGTGGTAATTGACTAGATTCAATAAACTGAAATGCTATGCTGATATAAATGTGATTACTGCTGCTCTGTTTCCCAAATTCACATGCAGAATATGAGATTCTATAACTTTGAATTGTAACCTTCATGAGGAACTCTTGCCATAGTAGAATTTTTGACTATGTTTTTAGGTTGCTAACTTACAAACAATAGTATTGTTTTATTTGTTTTTTTGAGGAGGGGACAGAGTCTCACTCTGTTGCCCAGGCTAGAGTGCCGTGGCATCAGCCTAGCTCACAGCAACCTCAAACTCCTGGGCTCAAGCAATCCTCCTGTCTCAGCCTCCCGGGTAGCTGGGACTACAGGCATGTGCCACCATGCCCGGCTAATTTTTTTATGTATATATTTTTAGTTGTCCAGCTAATTTCTTTCTATTTTTAGTAGAGATGGGG
>CAUYSK010085296.1:0-13397 GCA_963575035.1 Avahi laniger | reverse complement strand
CTCTGGGAGGCAGAGGTGGGTGAATTGCTCAAGGTCAGGAGTTCGAGACCAGCCTGAGCAAGAGTGAGACCCCGTCTCTACTAAAGAATAGAAAGAAATGATCTGGACGACTAAAAAAAAAAATGTGTGTGTGTGTTTGTGTGTGTGTGTGTGTGTGTGTGTATATATATATATATATATATACACACACACAAAAAAAAAAAACAGCCGGCCATGATGGCGCATGCCTGTAGTCCCAGCTACTTGTAGTCCCAGAAGGATTGCTTGAGCCCAGGAGTCTGAGGTTGCTGTGAGCTAGGCTGATGCCACGGCACTCTAGCCCAGGCAACAGAGCAAGACTCTGTCTCAAAAAAAAAAAAAAAAAGGTTGGAAGGCAAGCAAAACCAAAACCATCCCATAAAATAATCATCACTAATACTTTGTGTTTCTAAGTCTCTTTGTTTTAAGTATTTAAAAATATATTTGTTTTTAGAATGTATGTAAAAGTGGTTTTTCATTTATTGTAGCATAGCAGTTTTCTGTGCTAAAAAATAACTTCTCTAAATGTCACTCTCAGTAACTGTGTGGCATTATGTTAAGAAATATTCAACATACTTTTTTCTGCTATTAAACTAGGGAAGAAAAGAATTCTTAATATATTTGAGGCTACATATCTTCAACCAACAGCCTGTTTCATAACAATGAAATATGAGACGTTTAACCACTGGTAGGCACAGCACAGGATGTGGGCTCTGAAGCAGGGTCTTTTGAAGTCCTCTGCTGTGCCAGGCTTTGATAATTTGGGGTGGAGGTTGGGGGTTTCTTGGGGGTGTCGGGACAGCACCTCTTTATCAGCTTGTAAGATGTACCAATAAACTGGCTGAAAATTAGTCCTGGCTTTTCTTTTAGACTCGGGACCAAGACAAGGATACCTGCTATAACAATTATTATTCTAGAAAATTCTAACCAAGTCAATGACAAGCATCAAAAAGAAGAAAGAAGGGAAGAAATAAAATCTGTAGATGATGTAATTGTCTAGCTAGAGAAACTACAGGGAATCAATTGGAAAGTCAGAACTGAGAATTTAATAAGTGATCAGATTTAAAACAAATATACAACAATAAATAACATTGCCACAGAGAAGCAAAAGCATAGTAGAGCTTGTGACGGAATAAATTCTGTTTAAATTGTTTCTGTAAATATAAAATCTCTAGAAATTGCTTTCACAGATGTCTAGGAATCTACATAAAGAAACTAAAACTTTACTAAGAGCCATGAGAAACTTGGATAAATGAGAAAACATACTGTGTTCCACATTAAAAAAATTCATTATTATTAATGATGATATTAAAATTTACTCCAGACCACAATAAAACAGATTGACCAATGGGAGAGAATTGATATCCTAGAAATAGACCTAAGTATTTAGTTTTATATACCATGAATGATATTGTTAGATATCGTGGGGTACTATTGTGAAAGGGAGAATATATGGAGGTTAAGATAACACACCGTGGAATCAGACAAGCATAGATTGAAATCCCAAATCTGCCAAGTTTTGTGGCTTGATGTTCTTTTTACCATAGCTGTATTTCTGATTCAATTGTATGCAATGTTGAGTCCCTGATTTACTAATACTATTAGATGTAAGCATCCTTGGTTATAACAGTAATAATTGCTTGTTGTGGGAAGTATGGAAAACACAAAAAGTTACAAAGAACAAATTTAGAATGACCCATGATTCTATTACTTGAAAATAAACATCATTTATATTTTGGTATCTTTTTGTATAGATTCTTTTGTCACTTAGGTGTGCATTCGAGTTTCAGAATTAATAAATATGTTTAATGCAATTTCAATAAAATGCTGAATTTGTTAGAATTTCAATTTAATTTAATGAAATTATTTCAAAAGTTAAATAGAAGACTTAACAATAAGACTAACTTTAAAATATATTTTGAAAAGAAGAAAACTTAGGGGAGATTTTCTCCTACCAGTTTTACTGTGTTGTAAAACTCCCCAAATTAAAATTATGTGAAATTAGTAGATTTGTGATATCATAGTCTAGAAACTGAATTTAGTGTTTAGAAGAATTTAGTATATGATAAAATTGCTATTATTATCATGAGAGAAAACATAGCACATTTTTCTGGAATAAAAATATTAGATCCTATATCCTATATTATTTGATTATAGCAAAATAAATTTCAAACTAATCTAAGGTTAAACCCATTATGTTTTTTAATTACCATGGGTGTAATTTTCATATAAGCTCTCTTTACCTTAGCCTTTGCCCTTCTTGTAATAGTCTGCTTTATTTTAAAAGTGTAATATCTTCTTTTATATTACTGAGAACCTTAAGTATACAGTTAAAATTTTTTTTGCAGTAAATCTTTTTTAGAAGGTGACTTTTATTTCAGAGCATTACTATTAACATGCTTTTCTTGTGCTGTAGAATAATTTCATAGGTCTAGGATAATCTTTTTCTCTTTACTTATCCTTACAGAGAATATAATAATTATTTTGTTGTAGCAGAGTAAGTTCTTCATGATTTGTAGAGAGGGCTTCTAGAATCTTTTCATGGCGTATACTCAGGTACCCACCTTGACTTATGTCTGATTTATTTTGTTTTCATTTTTCTTTTCTTTGTATACTGTAGATGTTCACTGAGTTCCTCTTACTTCATGATTCGGTTTATTTTGGAGAGGATCTTACTAATTTGCATTTCTGTGGCTCCTTAAATTAGGATTTTTATTTGTATAGCTCATGCAACTGTTTCATCAAATAACAACTGGAAATGCATGCAAAGTTGCGGATACCCTAGCATTTTAGTTGTTGAAGGTGGAGGGATTGTCTCAAGATTACCCAAGAATTCTGTGGCCAAATAATTGCTCCATTGGAATGCTCTGTTTATTTTATTTTAGTTGCATAACATAACTTGCCCTTGATAGAGTAAATCTGTCATGAACCTTAACATTTGTCTGATTAACTAATAATTCCCATACTTGTTTTGTGATATGCTGAATATATTCAGTGATTTCAGCAATGTTAGAAAATTCTAGAAACAATTCTCAAAGTAAAATTAATTGTGACATAGTATGAATAAGAATGTCAGATGACTTCTAGGAGAATGATGGAGGAGGTTGATGTAATTATTGTTAAAAAAATAATAAATCAGTGATCAGTTGATAATCACTGATGACAAAGTCCAATACACCAAAATCTCAAGCTTTCCCTATTGTGCAAAAATGGTATTTGTACTCTTTTTTTAAAAAAGCTTACAATAAAATGATTGTTTTCCTTTCCTTTTGCTGTAGTTGTTGAGAGGGTTCAGTTAGTAATTCCTTTGTCTATTTTTAATGGTGTGAGAATGTGCTTTGGAGGGATGAGTACTTTTTTTCTTCATCAAATACTCTTGTAATAATCATAATTGATGTGCTAATCTTCTGTTTGTCTGGATTTCCAATGTGTTATAAGAATGTTCATATAACAAGCTTTATATCATAAGCAGTGAGTGTTATTTCATGTCCCTTAAGATTTCCTAATTAGGGACTTATAAAAAAATTTGGTATTGTGTATGACTTAAAGGTCAAAGGTGTATTTATTCGGACAATTTTCGGCTTCAAATGAAGCTTTTTTAAAGGGAATAAAATGCAGCCATAGCATTGCATCACTAAAGTGCATAACTCACAGTTTTTTAAGATAATAATTTTAATTCATTTGTTAACAAAGATCTGATTCAGAATTCCATAATATTAAAGATTTATTTATAAATCTTTAATAAAGATTGAAACCTATAGCAAAACCTATAGCTTACAAAACCTATAGCAAACCTTCCATTCATATATTTTGGGATAGAAAATAGATCAAGAAAATTTTTGTTATATGATATCTAATAAAGAAGAATTAATTAGAGTAGCCATTAGGTTTTTTTTAATTGCAGAATATTACAGGGGTACAAACATTTTGACTACATGATTTGCTTTCGTGCAGTTTGAGTCAAAGTTTTAAGTGTGCCCATCACTAAGGTAGTGTGCATTGTACCTGTTAGGTGTAAATTTATCCGTTCCCTCCTCCCTCCTACCACCTATTTGGTTTCCGTTGAGTTTTACTACCATATGTGCACATGGGTGTTGATCGATTAGTTCCAATTTAATAATGTGTACATGTGGTGTTTGTTTTTCCATTCTTGTGGTACTTCACTTAGAAGAATGGTCCCCAGTTCCATCCAGGTTGTTACAAAAGGTATTAGTTCGCCCTTTTTATGGCTGTGTAATACTCCATAGTATACTTGTACCACATTTTATTAATCCACTCAAGTATTGATGGGCAGTTGGGTTAATTCCACATCTTTGTGCTGCAATAAACATTCAAGTGCATGTGTCTTTTTGATAAAATGACTGTTTCCTTTGAGTTAATACCCAATAGTGGGATTGCTGGATCAAATGGTAGATCTACTTTTAGTTCTTTGATGTATCTTCATACTATTTTCTATAGAGGTTGTACTAGTCAGAAGTCCCTCCAATAGTGTATAAGTGTTCCCTTCTCTCTACATCCATGCCAGCATCTGTTGTTTTGGGACTTTTTGATAAAAGCCATTTTCATGGGGGTTAAGTGATATCTCGTGGTTTTGATTTGCATTTCCCCGATGATTAGAGACTTTGAGCATTTTTTCATATGCTTATTGACCATTAGTCTTCCTTCTTTTGAAAAGGTCATGTTCATGTCTTTTGTCCACTTTTTTGGGGAGTTATTTGATTTTTTCCTTGCTGATTTATTTGAGTTCTGTATAGATTCTGGTTATCAGCCCTTTATCAGATGTATAGTATACAAATATTTTCTCCCATTCTGTAGGTTATCTATTCACTCTATTGATTGTTTCCTTGGCTGTACAGAAGCTTTTTAGTTTAATCAAGTCTCATTTGTTAATTTTTGTTATTGCTGTGATTGCCTTTGGGGTCTTCATAAATTCTTTGCCTAAGGCTGATATCTAGAAGAGTTTTTCCTACATTTTCTTCTAGAATTGTTATAGTTTTGTGTCTTAGGTTTAAGTCTGTTATCCATTGTGAATTAATTTTTGTGAGTGGTGAGAGGTGTGGGTCTTGTTTTAGTCTTTTATATGTGGCTATCCAATTTTCCCAGCACCATTTGTTGAATAGGGATTCTTTTCCCTAGTGTATATTATTGTCTGCTTTGTCAAAGATCAGATGGCAATATGAGGATGGTTTTATATCTGAGTTCTCTGTTGTGATCTATAGATCTATGTCTCTGTTTTGTGCCAATATCATGATGTTTTGGTTACTGTAGCCTTGTAGTATAGCTTGCAGTCTGGTACAGTGATGCCTTCTGATTTGTTCTTATTGCTACTGGCTATTTGGGATCTTTTCTGGTTCCATAAGAAACAAAGAACTATTTTTCCTAGATCTTTGAAAAATAACATTGGTATTTTAATGGGGATTGCCTTGGATCTGTAGATCACTTTTGGTAATACAAATTTTTTTTTCAGTATAGACATTTTAATAATGTTGATTCTGCTGATCCATGAGCATGACATGTTTTTCCATCTGTTTATGTACTCTGTAATTTCCTTCCTTAGTGTTTCATAGTTCTCCCTGTAGAGGTCTTTCATCTCCTTAGTTAAATATATTTCTAAGTATTTTATTTTCTTTGTTGCTGTTGTGAAAGGTAGTGAGTCTTTGATTTGATTCTCAGCTTGACTGTTGTTGGCCTATATGGATACTACTGATTTGTGTACATTGATTTTGTAACCTAAAATTTTGCTGAATGTGTTTATTAATTCTAGGAGTCTCTTGGCAGAGTCTTAATGTACAAATTTCCATGTTTCATGTTCTAGTCCCAAATTAGGGTAGGTGGGACTAGAATAATTTTAGTAAATATTCTTTAGAAATGAGAAAGAATTTTCAACATGGCTTTCTGATTTCAGTAAGCTTGTCATGGCTGCTCAATATCTGAAATGATCCATAAATTTATATTTGAAAGGCTGCCACCAGGCAAAGTGTTTCGAAGTCTTTGATTTTCATGTGACAGTATTGCTTGTATATCTGTGTAGTTTCCTCCTGTATGTTACTTTGTGGTAATGTGCAAATCACATAAAGGAAGAAAGCAAAAGCTGCGTACCTGTTTTACAGAGAAAAAAACTAGTTTTACAGAGAATTGCCTTGCCCAATATACTCAGCCAAGTGACATAGCTAAGAATAGAATTTGTTCATATGATTAAGTGATACAAGTCATGTTTTATTTCTATCACTAATTTCTGTCCCAGTTAGTCAGCTCAGCTATGCAGTTGAGCTGACTCATATCAGTCCAATGTGAATGACATAGCTTAAAATATAAGCCTAACCATTTTGATGTTCTGAGCATTTTTGGTCTATGGATAAGATCTTAGAAATAGCAGATAGTACAAGTGTCATGAATTGTGTCAAATATTACCATCGCCATGCCAGTGTAGTTGCTGATTCATCCATTACATAAAGCCACCAATAATAAAAACTCTCCAAATACAACCTCAGAAATTTTTGAATCACGTATTTTCTAAATCAAAGTCAGCCAAAGATAGTGGGGACATACAGTCAGAGCAATGGACATTGGAACTGGTGTCAGGTAGTTAGACATTCTGGGATTCAGAGAGCAAGTCCAGTGATTATGCTTGCCTCGTTCACAGAGCCTTTTTAGAAAACCTTCTTCTCCTTCTATTTTTATGTCTTTATTAAATATTTTAACTTACATTCAGGAATGATCTCCCTCCTCCATCTTGAGATGCTAATCAACATAACTAGTCATCTAAATTGACTAGCTGGAAAGTTACACGATTGAGTACCTTGGTACATGTGATAGTTAATTACATGTACCACACCTACAAATACCTATAGAAGTTACCCAAAAGAAAAAAAAAAGGAATAAAAGCAAATCAATACAAAAAATCATCAAAACTTAAAGGAAAGTAGCAAGAGAGGAAAAGTCAGACAAAAGAACTATATAATTAACAGAAAACAACTAAAAAAAGGCAACAATAAATTTTCTCTATCAATAATTATTTTATATGTGAATAGATTAAACTCCCCAATCAAAAGACATATAATGTCTGAATGGATAAAAAAATAAGACCCAACTACTATTTATAAGAAACTCACTTTAGATTTTAGGACACACATAGACTGAAAGTGAAGAGATGGAAAAAGATAGTCCATGAAAATGGTAACCCAAAGAGAGCAGGAGCAGCTATATTATATCAGAGACAATAGACCATAAGTCCAAAACTGTCAGAAGACACAAAGAAGGAATTTTATAATGATAAAAGGTCATTTCACCAGGAAAACAGAACAATTATAAATATACATATACTCAACATCAGAGTGCCTAAATATGTAAAGAAAACATTGACAGATATACAGATATATATACAGAGCATTCTACCCAACAACAGCAGAATACACATTCTTCTTAAGCACATACCATTTTTGTCTTTAGGATAGATCACATGTTAGGGCACAAAGCAGATCTTAACAAGTTTAATAAGATTGAAGTGTTACAAAGTATATTTTCTGACCACAATGGGATGAAACTAGAAATCAATAGCAAAAGAAAAACTGTAAAATTCACAAAGTTGTGGAAATTAAGCAACACAAATAACCACTTGGTCCAAAGAAGAAATCAAAGAAGTTAGAAAATACCTCTAGACAAATGAAAATGAAAACACAATATACCAAAATGTATGGAATGCAGCAAAAACAGTAACAAGAGGGCCATTCGTTGAGATAAAAAGTTACATTAAGGAGAAAGATTTCAACTATAAAGCCTAACTTTATACTTCAAAGAATTAGGAAAAGAAGAAAAAACTAAGCCCAAAGTTAGCAGATAGAAGGAGATAACAAAAGATTAGAGAAGAAAAATGGAAAAAATGGAAAAACGATTGAAAAAAATCAATGAAACTAAGAGTTGGTTTTTTTGACAAGATAAACAAAGTTCAAAAACCCTTAGATGGATGAACTGAAAAAAAAATGACTCAAATAAATAAAATAAAAAATTAAAGAAGAGATATTAGAAGGCATGCCACAGAAATAAAAAGAAAAACTAGAGGTACTATAAACAATTATATACCAAAAAGCTGATTGACCTAGAAGAAATGGACAAATGATTAGAAATATACAACTTACTGGTGAATTTTCCCAAACACTTAAAGAATTAATGCTGCTACTCAAACTTTTACAAAAACTTGAAGAGGAGGAAGCACTGTCAAACTTCTTTACAAGAGTGCTTGAAACTCATATGAAAGCTAGATAAGGACACTACAAGAAGAAAAGACAATTCCAGGCCAATGTCCCTGAAAAACGTAGATGCAAAAATCCTTAACAAAATACTAGCAAACCAAATTCAACAGCACATTGAAAGGATTGTACACCATGACCAAGTAAGATGCAAGGAATGTTCAGTATACCCAAATGAATTAACGTGATATACCACAATTAGGAATAGCAACAATTATAAATATATCTGTACCTAACACCAGAGCACATAAATATTAATATATAAAGAAAACATTAATATATATGAAGGGAACAATAGATAGCAATGAAATAATAATAACAGATATTACTAATAGAATAAAGAATAAAAATCACATTGTCATCTCAATAGATACAGAAAAAGTATTTGACAAAATTCAACACCCTTTTGTGATAAAAACTCTCAACAAACTGGAAATAGAAGCAAATTACCTTAACATAATGAAAGCCTTTTCATACATGAAAACTCCACAACTTACATCATACTGAATGGTGAAAAATGAAAAGCTTTTTCCTCTAAGATAAGAAATAAGCCAAGGATGCCACTCTCCCCACTTCTATTCAACATAGTGCTGGAATTCCTAGCCAGAGATATTAGGCAAGAGGAAAAAGACATCCAAATTATAACAGAAATAAAATTATCTCTGTTTGCAGACAACCCAATCTTAGATAAAAGAAAACTTTAAGGACTCAAAAACCTGTTAGAACTGATAAATTCAGTAAAATGTCAGGATACAAAAATGGCATACAAAAATCAGTTGTGTTTTTTTACATTAACAATGAACTATATGAAAAGGAAATGAAGAAAACTATGTTATTTACAATACCACCAAAAAGAATAACATAACTAGAAATAAACGTAATTAAGGAAGTAAAAGACTTGTATACTGAAAACTACAAATCACTGATGAAAGAAATTAAACAAGACACAGGCAAATGGAAGGATATCCCATATTCATGAATTGGAAAGCTTACTATTGTTAAAGTGTACATACTACCCAAAGGAATCTACAGATTCAGTGCCATCCATATTACAATTCCAATGGTATTTTTCACAGAAATAGAAAAAAACAATTCTAAAATTCAGGTGGAACTACAAAAGACCCAGAATAGCCAGATTAACCTTGAGAAAGAAGAACAATGCAAGAGATATCAAACTTTCTTATATAAAAATATTTTAAAAGATATAGTAATCACAATAGAATGGTCCTGGCATAAAGGCAGACATATAGACTGATAGTGCAGAAGAGAGAGCCCAGAAAAAAATTCACTAACATAAGGTCAACTAATCTTTGACAGGAGTTCCAAGAATAAATAATGGGGAAAGGACAGTCTTTCAATAAGTAGTGTTAGGAAAACTGGATATCCATAAACAAACAAACAAAAAATGAAATTGGATCCATATCTTATACAATACACAAAAATCAACTTAAAATGAATTAAAGACATATATGTAAGACCCACAACTGTAAAACTTCTAGAAAAAAAGTATAGGAAAAAAATTTTTGTAACATTGGTCTTGGAAATGATTTCATCGATATATTAAAAACACCAAAAGCACAGGCAACAAAATCAGAAATAAACAAACTGAATCACATCAAACTAAAATGATTCTGCACAGCAAAGGAAGGGATCAATAGAGGAAAAAGGCAGCATACAAAATGGAAGAAAATATTTGCAAACCATATGTCTGATAAGGGATTAATATCCAAAATATATAGGGAACTCTTACAACTCAATAGTAAAAAAACCCAAAAAACCAAAAAAACAAAAAACTGATAATGACAAAAACTAGTGGGAAAACATATCACGCTCATGGATTGGTAGAATCAACATTGTTAAAATGTCCATACTACCTAAAGTAATTTACAGATTTAGTGCAATCTCCATCAAAATACCAATGTCATGTTTCACAGACTTAGAAAAAATAATTTTATGCTTCAATTGAAACCAAAAAAGAGTGCTAATAGCCAAAGCAATCTTAAACAAAAAGAACAAATCTGGAAGCATCACATTACCAGATTTCAAACTATACTACAAGCATGTAGTATAGGCACAAAATAACCAAAACAGCATGGTATTGGCACAAAAATAGAGACATAGACCAAAGGAGCAGAACAGAGAACTCAGCTACAAAACCATTTACATATAGCCAACTGATATTTGACAATGCAGACAACAATAAAACCTGGGGAAAAGAATTCCTATTCAATAAATGGTGCTCAGAAAATTGGATAGCTACATGCAGAAGGTTGAAACAGGATCTATATCTATTAACACTCACAAAAATTAATTGAAGATGGATAAAAGACTTAAATGTAAGACATGAAACCATAAGAAATCCAGAAGAAAATGTAGAAAAAAGTCTTCTAGATATCAGCCTAGGCAAAGAATTTATGAAGAAAACTCCAATGGCAATTACAGAAGCAATAAAAATAAATATAATAGGACTTTTATCAAATTGAAAAAGCTTCTGCACACCTAAGGAAATAATCAACAGAGCAAATAGACAACCTATAGAATGAGAGAAAATATTTACAAACTATACATCTGATAAAGGGCTAATAACCAAAATCAGCAAGAAAAAAAAAAAAAACCCAAACCATGCCATTAAAAAGTGGACAAAAGGCATGAACAGAAGCTTTTCAAAAGAAGATAGAGTAATGGCCAATAAACATGGAAAAATCTTCAATGTCACTAATCAGAGAAATGCAAATTAAAACCACAATGAGATATCACCTTAATCCTGTTAGAATGGCTTTCATTAAAAAATCCAAAAACAATAGATGGATGCAGAGAGAAAGGAATGCTCATAAACTGTTGGTGGGAGTGCAAATTAATACAATTTCTACGGAAAACAGAACTAAAAGTAGACCTGTCATTCAATCCAGCAATCCCACTACTGGGAATCTACCCAAAGGAAAAGTTATTTTATCAAAAAGACACCTGCACTCACATATTTATTATAGAACACTGCATAATTGCAAAGATGTGTAATTAACCCAAGTGTCCATCAGCTCATGAGTGGATTAGCAAAATGTGCTACATGTATACCATGGAGTATTACTCAGCCATAACAAAGGATGAATTAATGCCTTTTGCAACAATTTGAATGGAACTGGAGACCATTATCCTAAGTGAAGTATCTAAATAAAGGAAAAAACAAACACCACATGTACTTGTTATTAATAAATTGGAACTAACCAGTGAGCACCCAAGTGCACAGAGAGAAGTAAAACTCAGTGGAAATCAAGCAGGAGGGAGGGAGAGTAGGGGGTGTATGAGAACCTACCTAATGGGTACACTATCTGGGTGGATGGGCACACTTATTGCTGTGACTCAAGCATTACAGAAGCAATCTATGTAACCCAAAACATTTGTACCCCCTTAATATTTTGAAATTAAAAAAACAGCCTGATTAAAAATAAACTTTTAAAATAAACTTAAATAAACATTTCTCCAAAGAAGATATGTAAATAGTCAACATGAATATGAAAAAATGTTTAATGTCATTAATAGCCAGAGAAATGCAAATCAAAACCACAGTGAGATATCACCTCATACCTATCAGGATGCCTATTATTCAAAAAATCAAAAGACAAGTATTGATTAAAATGTGGGTATAAAAGAACATTTGCATACTGTTGGGGAGAAGGCAAAATGGAACAGTGCTATGGAAAACAGTATGGAGGTTCCTCAAAAAATTAAAAATAGAACTATCATATAGAACCAGCAATTCTGCTTCTGGGTATTTCTCCAAAAGAATTGAAATCAAGACCTTGAGAAAATACCAGCACTCCTATGTTTATTTCAGTAGTATTCACCATAGCCAAGATGTGGAAACAACCTATATGTCCATCATCAGGTGAATGGAGAAAGAAAATGTGGTGTGTGTGTGTATACGGTAGTCCCCAACCTTTTTGGCTCTAGGGTCTGGTTTCATGCAAGATAGTTTTTCCATGGACTCAGGTGGGAGTGGGGAGAGGCAGAGCTCAGGCAGTGATGTGAGCGATGGGGAGAGGCTGTAAATACAGATGAAGCTTTGCTTGCTCACCCACCGCTCATCTCCTGCAGTACGTAGCCCCCCACTGACCCCCATTTCCTAAGTTTCATGGAAGACAATTTTTCCATGGGGTAGTAGGGGAGCAGTGGAGCTCTGCAGTCTGGTCCCTAACAGATGGTGGACCAGTACCAGTCAGAGGCCTGGGGATTGAGGACTGTAGTGTGTGTGTGTGTGTGTAAAATATGTATATTCCTATATATACATATCTATATATACATAGATAGATAGATATGTGATGGAATACTATTTAGCCTTTAAAAAGAAGGAAATTCTGACACATGCTATAATGTGGATGAACCTTCAGGACATTATGTTAAGTGAAATAAGCCAGACACAGAAAGACAAATACTGTATGATTCCATTTCAGTCAAGCAAGATGAACAAACTCCAGAGATCTGCTGAATAGAATTGTATCTATAGTCAACAATAATGTATTGTACACTTAAAAATTTGTTAGGAGGGTAGACCTCATGTTAAGTGTTCTTACCATAATGAAATAAAATAATAAAATAGAAAGAAAAGCAAGTGGGTTTTAGGTAGAGGTAGCACACAATAGATGACTAATGTACTCTCACCTTTTGGAGGAATATATCAGGAACTATACAATATTTTCCAGATTTCCCAAGTTGCTCTTTCCTCTGTTTTTTGATCCTGTGTATAACAACTACTAACCTATTTAACCTCAATAAAACCTTTGTCAACAGATATTTACATAGATCTTCAAACTTAATACTCCTAAAAAAAAACAGAATGATTAGAAAAGGATCTCCTAATATAGAAAGTAATAATTCCTCATACTGTAAAGCTGGGGAAATCAGTTTGGCCAATTTTTCTCCTATTCTTAACTTGATCTTAAAGATATCAAACAATTTGGGATCATATCCCTTTAAATAGAAAAGAAAAATATAAGGGGTATGGTTTTATTACTACAAAATAGGATTGAACTCAACTGACAGCTGGTCCTGCTAGATATCTAATTATTGTCAGAATCTATTACAACCCACAATAAACTATTCCTCAACCAAAGTAATTATTTTTAACAGATGTTCTAT
>CAUYSK010085295.1:0-41066 GCA_963575035.1 Avahi laniger | reverse complement strand
GATTGCTCAAGGTCAGGAGTTCGAGACCAGCCTGAGCAAGAGCGAGACCCTGTCTCTACCAAAAAAAAAATGGAAAGAAATTATCTGGACAACTAAAAATATATAGAAAAAATTAGCCGGGCATGGTGGCACATGCCTGTAGTCCAGCTACTCGGGAGGCCGAGGCAGAAGGATCACTTGAGCCCAGGAGTCTGAGGTTGCTGTGAGCTAGGCTGATGCCATGGCACTCTAGCCTGGGCAACAGAGCAAGACTCTGTCTCAAAAAAAAAAAAAAAAAATGAATAAGGGACACACTCAGAGTCTTGAGAGTCTCTTTGAGGAAACATCTTTCTGGCTTCCTATGATCCATCTTCCAGCCTGTACCTCAACCTGGGATAGTCATTTTACTCAATATGCTTCCAAATAGCAGAAAATTGTCTACAAGTCATGTCCTTAGAGGTCTGTTTCATTGTAATGACACTGAGGAATTTTGATATAGGCCACAAATTTCAAAACAGACTACAAATTTTAATATAGGCTAAAAGTTTTAATATAGGAGAAAAATCATCTTTTTTATAGGGCTACAACAATATTATTTTCAAAACTAGGATATTAGACTTTGTGAATTTTAAGTCCACATTGTTAAAAAGCAACAACCAAGAAAGGGACTTAAAATTCAGCTGGTTTTTAGTGTGCCCATGGCAGGACCAGGCTGACTGTACGCACGTGCTTTTAGAATTCCCAATACTTACGCAGGCATCGCCCCCGCGGATCACCGTGATAATCTTCCTTGCACTCATTGCAACATTTCCCGCCATAGCCTACTTTACAGGGACACTGGCCTGTAAGCTGTGAGAACAGTCATGGGTGAGAAATTGACAAGCTTTGTGATCTAAAAACATGATGCATTTTAATAGGAATCATTTTTCCCTCCAGTGATTTAGAACATACAGCTGTGCAAAGGCGGAGGAAGTCTGATTCCCATGGCCAGCAACCACCTCCCGACAATACCAAGGATCAGGAGTTAATGATGTGTTTTGGCTTAGGGCTCTTGAATATACCGCCTGCTTCCAGCTGTTCTGGGACAGGTGGCCCCAAACGGGAAAACATACACAGATGTAAACGAAAACAAAACCCATGATGGGAAATGGGCCACATTCTTTTCCTCTATGGTTATGGGAGTTCCCCCATAGAGAGAGAGGCCAAAGACCTGGTCTAACATTCATCAATTTGGCAAGTAATATTTTCGTTATGGAATGTACAAATGTAGTTTCTACCCACTGGACTTGTGTTTTTCTCAAAAAAAAAAAAAATAAAACAGCATCATCTTTTTTGTACTTTAGGCCTAATTGCTTAACGATAGCTATTTAACTGTGTTTTGGGAGAAGGCCGAACTTTCCTTTACCTTCCCAACTGGATTCCTAAGCAACTTTTCTGAAAACTGAGGAGGTTGAAAAATTAACAGGAAAAAATACAAAATAAATCACTATTGTCACAGTCCTAAATTATACCTGACCAATTCTGCTTCAACAACAACTCCATGTTCCCAGCGAGTAAGTAGCTGGATTCGTAAAGTGATCGAATCTACTAAGTTTCAGTCCATCTTTGGAGTTCTTGTGAGCTTTTGCTCAAACATAAGGAGCTATGGG
The DNA here is from genome assembly GCA_963575035.1 of Avahi laniger. Classification (NCBI taxonomy): domain Eukaryota; kingdom Metazoa; phylum Chordata; class Mammalia; order Primates; family Indriidae; genus Avahi; species Avahi laniger. The sequence goes on along the minus strand of CAUYSK010085295.1, from coordinate 39,438 downwards.
GAGCTTGTTGAGCCGTGGCCTATCATATTGCTGAGTGTCCTTGATTGCGGGGAGCACTCTCTTACACTGATGCAGAATCTGCCTCCTTGTAACTTGTTCCCATTGTCCCGAGTCCTGTCTTATGGAATTGCATAAAATAGGAAGTCTTCCTCTTCTCACAACTAGAAATGGCCACCTCAACTCACCTTTGCTTCTCTTCTTCAGGTAGATCACCCCTAATTCCTTCAAGCCTTTGTCACAGAACAGCATGGTTCTACCCATCCTCCTGGTTGTCTTCCTTTGGACATATTCTAGTTTGTCCATATAATGTTTAAAATGTGGTGCTCAGAAATGACAACAATGACCCTGGCACTGTCTGGCCAGTAGAGTAGATAATGGGACAATAACTGTCCTGAACCTGGCCACGGTATTCCCCTGCCCCAGCCTGCCCAGGCATTGCCTCTTTGGCAGCCCTGCCACGCTGCTGGCTCCCTGAAAGGCCGCACACAATGAAAATCCTCAGATGTTTTTCACAAGAGCTGGTGCCAAATTATTACTCCCACCCTATATTTATGTAATGGATTAAAAAACCCCAACTGCAAAACTTTACTTTTACCCTGTTAACATTTCATCTCCTTGTTCCCAGCCTACATGATAGCTTGTTAGGATATCTTGCCTCTTGTTCTGTCTTTATCATATTAGCTGAAAGCTTTGCAATATCTGTAAGTTTGAGAAGCATGTTTCTCCAACTCCATCTAAACTGTTGAAAATGTTGACCAGCATGTTCGGATCTCTCTGTGGGAATGCACCAGGGACCACATTCTGGCTGACACAGAGACATTTATCAGTAGTTGTTTAAACAGCTGGGAATGTAAATGTCCGCATGTCTTCTCTGTACTCCAATGAAAGTGTTTCCTGATTGTAGAGAGCAACCTTCCCTGAGGGATCCCCTATGGGCCATATAACCCAAAGTGCCCTTGTTATATGGGACTTTTTGGTTAAATCAATTTTATCCGACTTTCAGATGTAGGCTACTCCTAAACTGTCCTCTTCACTGAATGCTGCTACAAATATACTTCCTAGTGGCAGGTAGTGATGTCAAGAGCATTAGGAGTCCCACAGGAATTAGGAAGCCAAGCAGTCACATAGAGATCTACCAATTTATTCCATGCTTGGTGCCTGCAGGTGTGGGGAGTGCAAGGGAGCGTATGAAACAGGCATGGTCATCCAGTGCCCAGAGCTTGGTTTCTAACACCATTTTCCAGGAAAGGAACTAGTGATGCTTGGAGAAATGGCTGATTTTAGGACTGGGGCAGCAAATATATAAGATGAGCCTAGAGCTTTTACCAGAAAGTAAGGAAGTGCTCTTAAAAACCCTACAATATTGAACTATGTCAAAGGGGCACAGGAGTTGATTGGAAGAGCTTCCAATGATCAAAGCTAAAACAATCTGAACAACATAGCATTGGACTACAACCAAAAGTATGGTATAAATATCCATGCATCCATACTGATATAAATAAATGGTTGAATGAGTGAATGAATGGGGGACAACAGACAGATTTCAGTGCAGAAGAATTCCAGTGATTTCTGGAGATACTCTGCCCTCAAACAGGTAGAGCATAACTCCCCACTCCTTAATTGTGGGTTGTACGCAGTGACTTCCTTCCATAGAGTACCGTACGGAAAGGAAGAAAAAGACTAACTTTACAATATAAAGACCTGCTAAACACTACTTCAGCCAGGTGACCAAGATTCACATCAATAGTGACATCATGTTAATAATATGTACCCTTGACATGATGTGATAAGAATGTCACTTTACCTATCTGGTCGTCTTCTCAAAACCCATAACTCCAGTCTATTCATGAGAAAAATATCAGATAAATTTGAATTGACGGATATTCTACAAAATATTTCTCAAAACTATCAAGTTCATCAAAAACAAGGCAAGTCTGAGAAACTTTCACAGCCAAAAGGAGCCTAAGAAAATAAGATAACTAATTGTAATGAATTTTTGATGGGGTTTTGGAACAGGAAAAAGATATTAAGTAAAAACTAAGGAAATTTGAATAAATTAAGGAGTTAATGATAATACATCAATATTGGATCATTAATTGTGACAATGTATCATTCCAATATAAGATGTTAATAGTAATGTTAATAGAGAAACTGGATATGGGGTATATTTTCCTTGTTCTATCTATATAACTTACAAACTTGTTCTAAAATAAAAAGTTTATTTAAAAAAGGGTGTGGTGTGTTTGTGTGGGTTGGTGGAGGAGGTTTGGAGAGAAAGAAAATGAAGAGAAGGGAAAACACATTCTCTATATAAGAACTACTTTGAAAAGTTTACTTGTGTAAGATTTGACCTTTGAATCATAAGTTGAACAGTGGAGCTGAAATTGGAGGTGAGCCATGCTTACTAATTGAAAAGACTCCAGTTTCTTAAATTAGCATTTTGATTCCAGTTAAACTCTGATCCCTGTATTGTGGATTTGACCTTTTCTAAAATTTCTTGTCATTGTTTTACCCTTTCCCCACAATCTCTATTAATGGGAAAATTGTTTCAAAGAACTGTCTCATTAAGCCAAAAGATAGAAACCAAAACAACAAAAAACTAAGCATATTAACAAATAGTTTTTTCCATAAATAGTTAGTTAAAACCATTAAAAAATTCTGTGTTGTTTTACCGAATGAAAATCACATGTGCAGTTTTACGTAGCACTAACTGTATATGAAACATTGAAGATTTGCTCCCAGTACACTAGCTTGAATTGATGTTGGTCTGGAAGCAAAGAAGACATTTTACCTAATTGATGAATTACAGGGAATTTTTATAAATGGAATCGTGGGTTCTGAAGGCACCTATTTAATTCTGATTAATAATCATTTCTGATTAACGATGTATTCCTTGGGTCCTCTCTGTGATTATGTGACATAGTGAAGAGGAAGTTTGCATCTGTGTTTCACTGTGTATAAATTCTGACTTCCTCAATCACAGAGAGGCATAGGGAAAAGGGAAGCAGGCAAAGCTTAACTTTGAGAGCCTCATCCTCCTTTTCTGGGGCTTACATTTCTGGATAAATGCTGACTCTATCCCTTATAAGGCCAATCCTTCTTATAAACTCTAATGAACAATTGTACGTAGAGAAAACATTCCTTACACACTTGGAAACCACGTCTCACCGTCGGTTCTCATTCTGAGTGCACTAGTAAGTTTTAAAGTGTCTTTCCTGGTCACAGTGGCTACTTTGGGAGTTCTGAGGGTCACAGTTGCATGAATGACATCCTCTTCCAGGGACCAGATTCCAGTATCCATCAGCACAACGGTCACAGGCCAGGCCAGTGACATTTGGCAGACAAGGGCATCTGCCAGTGACAGCATCACAGAGACAAGCTCCCCCACCAGGGGGACACTCAGCTGGATTCACACCAGAAGGATGGCAGGAGCATCCTGAGATGACAAAGCTGTCATTAGAGGTAAATTCGATGGTAACACTGGGATTTAACAAACTATATGAACAACTTTTTAGATCTGGATGTATCATTTCTCCATAGGGCTCCAAGAAGAAACACCTTATAATAGTATAGGATTTATCAAAGAAACTAAGTAGGCTGAACCCATTCAATGGTTTCTGATCTCCTCAAGCAGCGAGTTCATATGGTTCAACTTACTACGTGCCAAGAACTCACAGTTAGGATGATGAAAAGTCTGTTTCCCTCATACCACTCACCAAAGTTTCATTTATTTAAATTATTTGAAAACAATGGTTTACTAAATTGACTTGGGTGAACTGAAATAGTTAAAATATCTCCTGAAAATGAGCAGTTTATTTACCCTCTTTCTTTATCATAGAATCAAATCTTTGTCCTCTACATCAGTGATTCTCATATTTATAAAGTCACTTGATAATCGTGTCACAGTGCAGATTCCTGGTCCTCACTCCCAGAGATTCCGATTCAGTGGGTCTGAAGCACAGCTTGGGAATCTACATGTTCATTCTTGGGGCCTCCCCTTCCCCCCAGCTCCCAGATGCTTCTGGCACAGATGCACTGTGGACCATGCTCCGAGAAACAGTGCCTTCCGCTGTTAAAGACAATAGTCACAAACAAGTAACACCAGTGAGTACATGGTGTCTGCATCTGAGAAATCCAGCTGTAGCATTGTGCTCATTTTTGCTGAGGAGTTCAGTGCAACAGCCCAATCACCCAGTGGGTGCTGCTTCTGCCTGCTGGGACTGGCCTAATGAATTGAGCATGGGAGAGCTGACACCACTCTCATAAGGTGCCACTCAGACACATTTCCCCCCTGGGAGCTTTGCAGACTTACTCCTGCAGGTCTGATTGAGGGCTGATCCAAAGTAACCTGGTCTGCAGAGCTGGCAGTTTGGGCCCTGAGTGTTGTGCAGACACCTAAGGCACTCCCCTGTCACCCGGCTGCAGGACTCTGGATCAGTTACATCTATGTTGTTGTTGCAGGCACATGGCCGGCAAGGTGCTCCTGAAACTTTTGGATTTCCATAGAAACCGGCAGAGCATTCTCCACACTGAATACCTGAAAGAAGCACGGAGGAAAAGGGAGTTGGGTGAGGTCTGAGTATTGGGGGAAGGGAGAGATTGGTGTAAACAGGGAATTACTGGGAGTTATTACTCCTCTAGGAATAATGAGAAGTCACATGCTTGGTGTGAATAAGAAAAATTGTTCTAAATTAACACATTCATTTTCACTATTATTCATTCAAAGATAAAAAGCCTATGGTGAAGAATGGATTCTAATATTTCTTCAAAACCTGTGGAGCTGTGGGCACAGAATTCTAGGTCCTTACATACTCAGAGTCACCCCTGTGTGCCCCAGAACCCAAAGCTAATCTCCGCTCCTGCTCACCCAGTAGCAGCCCAACACCCACTTGATCCTAGGACTGAACTATGGTTAAAATAAAGCAGCCTTGAAGGGAAAGTCCCAAACAGCAATCGTCCGAGATATGTGTCTAGAAGCGAAGATGAGCTAGAGCAGTCCTCTTGGCATATGCTCCCTGGAAGGTGTTTCTAGTAAGCGGAGGATGGAGAAGCCATCCTTCTCTCCAACACTTCCTACCCTGAGCTAATTGCAGTAGTTTAGGTGCCCAGCCTGTGGGTCCACTCTCCACATTCTAGTTCTTCCCACTTGGAAATGCTCTGGTAGCCCAAATATGGTTTCAGTTCTTAAAAACTGACCAACCATGGAGAAGTGGCTACAAGAGAAGAGGTAAAGAATTAACTAGAGCCGTGTGTAACCTTAGATGTAACAAACAAGAAGAAAACCAGTCATGTAATTTATTATCATGATGGTAATCATCATTGAAGAAAACAATAGTGCCATATGTATGTATGATAATCTATGTATGATTAAATCAAATAGACTTCATAAGTTTTTTTCTTGTTTGCATTATACATTCACACTCATGCTTAAACTCTTTAAAATAAAATTTTGGATTGAACAATAGATACAAATTTTGAGTTAAGACTTATGCAATGTCTGCACATTGCCCAAATGAGTGCTTTAAGATGTCTGAAAAAATTAGTCTTATCTGTGAAATATCAGTCAAATTGATTGCTTAGAATTATACAAAGGAAGCATTTGACTAATTAAATTTCCAATTTTTAAATTGCTTTAAATTCATTTATTTAAAATAAAATTAGGACATGTTAAGATACATATATGATTACATAGCATATGTTATATAAGATGAAATTATACATAAGTTATAAGCATATATAACATGTGCAATCACATACATATCTTATTTAACATGTGATAATTTTATTTTAAATAAATTCATTTGACTTGATCTCATTTGGTCAGTTAGTTTTCTAGAACATTATTTAAAAACAGGTATAGCTCAGTGGAGTTTTTAATTGTCACCAGTTTTTGAACCATTCAAATTCTTTGTTCAGCAAATTAGAAAATTTTGTCTTCTTACTATTTCTGTACCACTCATTTGTCCAGGGCAGATAAATTATGAATGTGATCATTTGTCAGATTGCAGTGTGGGATAGAAGGAAAAATCCCATGATGAACTATACTACATACCTACATAACCTTGAAGACAACTGCAGATTACATCTGAGCTCCAAGGATTCTGATAACAGGAATGGGCAAAATACTGATTGCTTGAGGGAACATCTGGACACAGGCAAGGACGACAGGGCTGTCCTGAAGAAGGATTTCCGTAGTAACCATTGATGCACCTGTCAAGGCAATTTCCTTTTACCAAAATGTTCACAGGAAAAGCTCACGTGCTCACATCAATGTGGATTTGCTATGCTTTAGGACAGTGCAACTCTCAAGACTCAATATTTTAGAAGGTGCTCGTTTGCTCTGTAAAAGGACTTTTTGTTTTATATTGAAAGTCTCAAGGTATAGTCATTAAACTCAGTATAATAGCACTTGATTTACATGTCACTTTTGAGGAACATGAGAAACAATTTGACAGGTCAATGTGTATTGCTGATGTAATCCAACATTTTCTGGCTCATAAGATGATTTTAAAGATGATGGAACAATGATCTCCCCCACCCATCGCAGTCCTTCTACGCTTGAATACTGCTAAGTCTCTACCCAGTGGGCCTCCATTGTGAGATCAGAACAAAAATTTAAAAACCGAAACATTAGAGTGCATACGGATTCCATACCTTTCACAGTTTCTTCCAGTTGTAAAGCCTCTGCAATTGAAGCATGACCCTGTCCCTGGATCACAATGTTCAGTGAACCCGTTACAAGGGCAAGGGCGACAGTTGGGAAATCCAAAGTAGCCCGCCAGGCACCGATCACAGCGGCGGCCGGTCACCTCTCCGTGGCAAGAGCACTGTCCTGTTATTTGGTCACATGCTGTGTTCTTCGATCCTTGAGGATGGCAGTGACATGCTGGATAAGGCAAAGAGAGGTGTTGGGTGGGGACAAGTGGTGTGGTGCTGAGAAGTCACCGTTCTGATTTTATGTCCCTGTCCCAGGCCAGGTGAATACAGTGAGCCTGTAAAGTGCTTAGAACAGAGCCTGGAATATGAGTCCCAGGTAAATGTGAGTTAAATAACAATTCACTGATTCACTTAAACGGCGTGCTGTGAACAATTGGGCCTTTACGAATATTTGTTTATGTGGAAGAACTGAACTAGAAACATGTTTTTAACAACTTAAACTTCCATATATCTCAGAAATCAAAGTATAACTTCAAGACTATAAAAATAGTAAGAACCCTTCTCAAGATGGTCAGACTGCTGTTTTTCCTAGACAAAATAATAGAGGACCCATCCTTTTCTGATAAATTGTTGAATCCCCTGAGCTAATCTTCCCTGCACAAGAATGCGATGCCTGCTTGTTTGACAGGGGAACATGGGGAGGAAATGTTTGTTCTTTTGTGCAGATCCCCTTGTGTATCTTAAGCATCTTGTAACTTTTTCAAGAAAGAAAAGAGAAAGTAATGATGGGCCTGGGTGCTGTTTGCAGGGTGGGCAGCCATGCCCAGGCGATGCCCAGGAGGGGGACCATCTCTCTGAATCAGGACTGAAAAGACAGGCTCCCCTACCTGAAAGAGAAATTAACCTACCTGCAGGTTTTCATGGTTCCTAAGGTAGGTTTCCATGGGGAACAGTATTTTCACTAGTGGTTTACACTGTGAGCAGAGAACTAGATTCTCTGTTGAATTATCAGCCATGGATGAAGTCCCGTCTAAGCCCTTAGCAATGGGTGCCTTAGCGATGAGTTCCAAGGCTGCCTGCAACCCTAGCATCAGAAAGGGCAGTATCTCGGTGGCCAGGTCTTACCTGTGACAGTGTTGTCCATTTCTTGACTTCCCAGTCTCACTGTCATTTTAGCCTTTCCAGCCACTGGGCTTACGTACTAGATCATAAAGCCGGGTTTGCACAGCCACCTCCCTTCACGATGTCCCCACTTTTTACCTGCACTACCATCCATTTGATACAGACTGCAAACTTACAGAAGCATGGACTGTGTTTTGTTCATTATTCACGGTTCCTAATAGAGCTCTATACACAGTCGGTGCCCACTGATGAATGGATGAATGAAATATAGTAGAAAAATTTTCAGTATATTTTATCTATGTAGATAGACGATCTGAATAATGTGGTCAAACTTCCAATACCCCCCTCCCTTTACAACTCCCCGCATTGCTTTGCCTGCCTTCAAAATATCAAGGTTGTGAACAAATGTGTTTCCCCTTGTTTTTTTTGCTACGTACCATGACAGCCATGCTGTCCCAGACCGTAGCTTCCAGTTGAGCACCTGTCACAGCAGCGCCCGGTCACACCAGGTTTACACTGGCACTGGCCTCCAAGTCGGCTGCAGCTGGACCCAACTGAGCCCTGGGGGTGACACTTGCAGGCTGCAGGGAACAAAGGAAGAGAAGTAGAGGTGAAGGAAGTGGCAGGGAAGCACCTTGCCTTGTTAGTTCACTTCTCCTTCCTTTGAGACCTCTCTAATCCTCTGCTCCCTGCACTTCTAAATGGGGATAACAGGCTCTGCCTCACGGGATTGCTGCATGGATCAAAGGCAATACGGTCTGTAAGGTACTTACAACAGTGTCTGGCTTGTAGAGTGCTCAGTAAACATTACTTAACAAATTAATAAAAGGCTTAAAATAAATTGTTTTAGGAATTAATTATTCTAAGGTAATTATTACTGTTGGTATTATTACTTCAATTCCTGATGTTCTGTACTGGTGCTGAAGTATACCTCCTAGTTTTTGATTTCCCTTATTCCATATATTCATGAGGTGGATGGCACCCTGACTTCATAGCTCTGTCCTAATAGACAAAGCATTTGCCTGGAACTCAGGAAGCCTAGGCTGTCATTGTAGCTGTCACTCTGTAGCAGTGCTTATCAACTGAGGGACAATTTTGGCTCCCTGGGGACATTTGACAAAGTTTGGAGACATTTTTGGATGTCACAACTCAAGTAGGGTGATAGATGGGGTTGCTACTAAACACCCTATGATGCAGAGGGCAGACCTCCATGACAAAGAATTATCAGCTCAAAATTTCAATAGTGCCAAGGATGAGAAACCCTTCTCTATAGTGAAGGGAAATGGGCAAGTTACATAATAATTTGGGGTCCTAATATTGATAATCTCATTAATTAAATGAAGATTTTTGGATGAAAGAAGTTGTTTAGCGTTCCTTCCAGCCCCCAATTCTAGGATTCCAAATGAGTACTTTAGGACCATTGTTCCAACAATCTAGTATTCCAATGTTACCGCAAGTCTGCTCTTTTATACATTTACCTAACCATGCGCCATGATTCCAATATATCAGCACACTGCTCTGTGTATCTAATCGTTGGGTGATGGATATTTTGGTTGTTGTTTGGAACGGATACTAAACTGAATCAATTTATGCACATTCCAAAAAGCATTTGTACAGATATCAGTGCTTCAGTAGAACCCATTAAACAGATACTCACCCACCGCGCCATTGTGTAGCTTGGCAGACATGCTGACCATAAGCCTTTCACACGCACCGGGGAGCACTTGAGGTCCTATGTCCAAGGCAATTTCAACACAGTTGTGCAGCTGATACTCATCTAAGTCCTGCTTGCTGCAGAAATTCTCCAATGAATTGATTTGGGGAATAAGGCCAAGCTTTTGAAATAATGAGAAAAGAAGACTTAGGTTCAAACTATCTGCTGTTCAAGATTCTGGTTATATAAAGAAAATAGATCTATGAGAACAATGGTTCAAAAGAGACTCAATCCAATCCTTCAAATTGCTTAGGACTGTAGAGTTTTAAGATTTTCAATTTATTAGAGAAATCTTTGACTATTTACATTAATTAACTTATGGCAAAGAAAATACAACAAGATTTTATCTTTTTTTTTTTTTTTGAGACAGTATGGCTCTGTTGCCCGGGCTAGAGTGCCATGGCATCAGCCTAGCTCACAGCAACCTCAGACTCCTGGGCTCAAGCGATCCTCCTGTCTCAGCCTCCCAAGTAGCTGGGACTACAGGCATGTGCCACCATGCCCGGCTAATTTTTTCTACATATTTTTAGTTGTCCAATTAATTTCTTTGTATTTTTAGTAGAGACGGGGTCTCGCTCTTGCTCAGGCTGGTCTCAAACTGCTGAGTTCAAATGATCCGCCCACCTCGGCCTCCCAGAGTGCTAGGATTACAGGCATGAGCCACCAGGCCAGGCCAAGCCTTTATCTTTTTACTGTCATTATTATTATATTTTTACTTGCTAATAAATTTGTCTTAGCTTTGAAAGACTTTTAATTAAGCTTCTTCTGATAAATTAAGAAATTAAGGCTTAGACACTGCATCCCGCAGTGTTACTGTGGAACTCTAATTTCACAAAATTCTCAACACATAAACAGCAGTGTTCTACATCAAACTAAACTGGTCTCTTGGAGATTCACAGCATAGATTAGCATATCAAAGGCTCTGAAAAGTCCTGCAAGAAAGATACTTTTTAAACTTAGTGTTTCTACACTTATTTAACCAGTTGATCCTATGTCCAAATAATACTTTCTAACATCCCATGAAACCAATATTTCACAGGTGCACTTTTGGAATTGCTGGCTTAGGCCACATAGCTACTGTGGGGACAAATGCATTGTTATAAGCTTATCCTCAAACAAAAATTATTTAGAGTTTAATACCTATGTGAAGAAAAGCAGTTCAGGTATATTTTTTAAGAAGACTTTATCTAAGTCATGACCTAATATTATTCGAAATGCTTATTAATGGCTTTGGAAGATATAGTAGGGAATGTGTTGGTAAAACATACCAACCACATGAAGTTGGTCATTTTGAACAACTGGTGTTACAAACGGCATTGAAAATACGTTTTAATTTGTCAGGTCAAGTTAGGAGACTGAATCTGGCAGCACAGATAAATCTCCCTTGGTCATCCTTTTGCTTTGCCCATCCTGAAGCTAGTTTCCATGGCCCTTTGCTTTAACCTTCCCCAGTCTTTCCCTAAGTGTCCTCTGACACTCCAAGCTGGTGGAATTTCAACCTGGATGACTTCAGTTGACCCTTGAACAACACAGGGTTGAACTGTGCAGGTCCAATTGTAGGCAGATTTTCTTCTGCCTCTGCCACCCCTGACACGGCAAGACGAACCCCTCCTCTTCCTCCTCCTCCTCAGCCCACTCAGCGTGAAGACAATGAGGACGAAGACCTTTATGATGATTCATTTCCACTAAATGAAGAGTAAATGTATTTTCTCTTCCTTATGATTTTCCTAATAATGTTTTCTCTTTAGCTTACTTTACTGTAAGAATACAGTATATAACACACATAACATGCAAAATATGTGTTAATCGACTGTTTTTAACTTATTGGTAAGGCTTCTGATCAACAGTAGGATATTAGGAGTTACATTTTGGGGGAGTCAAAAATCATACGTGGGTTTTCAACTGCTGGCAGGGGCTGGTCCCCCTCACGCCCACGTTGTTGAAGGGTCGGCCACATTCACAGTGTCCCCTGCTCCTCTAGCCTCTCACCCCATTCTCCGTGCACTCTCAGCTACGTTGCTGCCTCCTACTCTCCTTACTTCATAGAGAAAATAGACACCAGAAAAGGGACTGGTGCCTCCTTTCTGCCTCCCAGACTCCAGTCTCACAGGAATTACCACCTGTTCTGGGTTCTTAGTGCTTAAGTGGAAGAGGTGACCCACTGCTCTCTCCTCTGCCCTCCAGAAACTCTTCTGTGCACAATGCTTTCTTTCTTTGCTCTCTGCTTCTTAGCTGACATTTAAATGGGCTTAAGTCTCTCCCATCTGCAACATCACCTCCCTGATCTCACACGTTCCTCCTGTTACCGCCCCCATCTCTCCCCTTTGACAGCCGAATTTCTTGAAAAATTATTTCCTGCTGCCTCCTCTCCCGCTCACTCTTCACATCAATAATACATCTGCCCCAACCCAACCCTCAGTGTTGGGGTCCCTCCGGCTTCTCTCATCAGCCCCCGTCTTACTCTAGGACTACCTCCTGGGGGACCTCGGCAGCCCCGTGCCGCCATCTGCAGGCGGGATTTACGTCTCCCGCGCAGCTCTCCGTGGTGCCCTCAGATCTGCACTGAGCTAACTGCCCGCTGGCTGCCCCACAGGCTCCGCAAACCAAACATGCCCGCAACCCGCTTTCCTTTCTGTGCCACCCCCTGCCAAGCAGCTCAGCGGAGAAAACTGAGGGCGGTCATCTTTGACACCTGCCTCCTTGTCGTCAGCACTTGCCACCAAATCCACACCCCACCCACATCAAATCAGTCACCGCCTGGGCAGTTCTACCTCTTAGATGTGTCTAGGAGGCATTTATTGCTTTGTTCCCCTGCCAATTCCTGAATTCAGGCCACCTGCGTTACTACAGTGGCAGCCCCACAGATGTCGCAGCCTCCACTCTTGCACTCCCAATCAGTTTTCTACATCATAGTCGTGGTGATTCTTTTAAACATAATCCCCATTGCAAAATTTTTCTGTGGCTTCCCATTGCCTTAGGATAAAATCTAAGCCGAGAGGATGCTCTCCTCTCCCCTCTCCCATCCTCTTAGGTCACTGGTTCTCAATATGGGAGGCACCTCCCCTCTAGGGAACATTTTGGAAATTCGCGGGGGTGGCTTTAGTTGTCACAGTCATTGGGTGGTGTTCAGTACTGGCATTTAGAAGGTGGGAGTCAGAAATGTGAGACATTCTCACGAAAGAGAATGTGCCCAACAGCTTTTGAATGTTTCATTGAACATCCATGAAGGAAAAAAAATCCTATTCGTGATGGTCTGAGCTGGGAGCCTGACTCTATTTTTTTTTAACATGTAAACATGTTTATAACACAGCTGCTTTCATGGCTGTCTCATAGATAGTGATTCTACACCTAGGAGCATCTTCCTACTTCATTGTACCTTCTGGTATATTCGTGCCTGTGCATATACACAGTGAAGTCCAGATAATTTCTTTATTGATTACTTTCGATTTTTCCTCTGTATTAATATTAGCACCTTACATTGATATTATTTGGAAGTCATATGTACAGGTAGGCTGTGAATTTCATTTCAGGATAGCAAAGAATGTTAGAAAATATTTGTAATAAAAAGGGGAGGCTGGGGCAGATGAGGCTGAGAACCACTGCACGAGTCACACTGAGGTTTTGGGTCAGTCCCTGCCACAGCTCCCAGGACCTCTCACCCCACACACACTGTCACCACCTGCTTGTCTGCGTCCCCCCCTTCAGAGAGTGAGCCACAGAGTGACAGGGATCGTGCATGTCTTGTTAACATCTATGCCTACTACTGTATCTAATTTATACTAAGAGCTTCATAAAAATTTGCTCAGTAAAGAAGAATATTTACATTTCTACTACTGTATCTTTAAGTTGATACTAAAAGGACTGCATTCTCCAAACACAAACCAAGTGGGGAGAGATGAAGAAGAGAGTCAGATGGGCTAGGGCTAGGGACAAGGGCAGCCAACCAGAGATTATTTACAGCTATTGGTCTGGGCCGGTTTGGAGCTGGCCATTCCTGGAACTCAGCAGATGGACCAGATGACAAGAGTCCCTGTCAGCTATAGGATTTTGTAATGCATGACTCATTTCTTCTCCTAGAAACTTCTAAGTACTTTATGTCTACCAAGTGTAGCCCATTCCAGTTTCAAAAGAAGAATGACAGTTTTATATTCTAGAATGCCTAATATACTTTTGACTCTAAACACAGTTTTATAGAAGCACATAGCATGTAATCCGGACAACTAAAAACAAATTTCAACCGCCTCACTATGCTTGCCAAATAAAAAGGTGTTTGTGCAGAAAGAGCGCCCGTGGTTGAACAAAGGTTTCATTTGATCTTCTCTGTCACATACTTGGTCTTAGATGCAAATGTTAATCTGGCTGCAGAGGAGAATGAACTTTGAAAGGACCAAGTCCCAAACAGCCGAGTGTCTTATTTCCCAGAGCAGCATAAGCGGTGGTGTGGCATTAATCACAACAGTCTGTAATAATGAAATGTGCAATGACTTTCTCCTATTGGACGTTTTGGGTTGGGGACTACAGTAGACACTGGATGTGCCCGGCCTGGATCCTCTTTGGCAGGCTGGTGTACCCATCCTCCGGCTGCTGTGACATTGGCTCCTAAAAGGCTCACAGCTGTCCCCTTCCGAAAACTGCACTCAGCCACTTGATCCAGGAGTTTATATACTCACTGGGTTGGGGGTGGAGTGCAGGTGATGGTGGTGATGAATCTGTAGCCAATGACTTCAGTGCATATAGGCTCACGCCTCTGCCTCCAGGTGGGTTCAACTCTGTGGTGCAAACCCTGGTCCGGAGCTCCCTGCAGGGTCAGACTGAAGCCATGCTGCAGCGAGACCACATCCTTCCTTCTGCTGTTCTCTCCTGTTTCCCTCACTCCTCTTCTTGTAGGAACACACCCTCAATAAATCACATGCACTTGAGTCCCTGTCTCAGCTTCTGCTTTTAGGGAATCTGACCTGAAACAGGGGTCTCGGGCCTTTCCCGAGGTTTCTGACAGTTTGCAAAGATCAGATTGCTCTCTTAATTTTTATACAGGCTCCAGGGTTTTCTAGAGCTATATGCAGGGAATGATTGCTTGAAAACTGATCAAATGGATATATTTAAAAATTAGTTTACATCATTCGCTTATTTCATCTATCAAACATGATTGTAATGATTTTATTTATCTGTCTTCTGTATCGGGCTGAGAATTCTTTGAGGACAAGAACCATATTTCACACCCCAGGACCAGCACAGCACCCGGCCCATGTCCACTTAGTGAATAGGTGCTGAATGGATAATTTGGACAGATGCATTTAATATGGTATCAAGTGATAGTCTTTGGAATTTATAAGGTTTAAAAATACTTAGAATATGGATTTAAAATGAGAAGTATGTTGGTTCTTATACATTTGAGTTTCATGATTATTATAATATCCTTAATGACCTAGGGCTTTATTAGTTTCTTCTCTAATTTCATTAGTTTCTGCACTATGAACCTTTCTTTACCTTGCCTGGGTTTCCAACTTTTAGCATTTTTTCCCCTAAATTAAACCTGTTGGATTTGATTTGCTTCCTTTTGCAACTCACTTGTTGGTTCATGAGTGCAGTTCTATTTAAAGCTCCTGAGTGGAGAAGATGAGTTATTTGGATAGGGAAATCATGATAGTTAAATTTCCCATTTAAGAGTTTGTTTTTTTCTACTTCATTTCTGCCATAATATGGTAGAACCTCACCTAAATTCTTACACAGCCCTCCACGTGCAGGATGTAGACCACCTTTGGTTAGGTTGCCTGATAAAATGTGACCATAAAGTGTCTGTGCAACTTTTCAACTCTGCGTTTTAGCTTGAAAGCAGCCATACATGATATGTAAGCAAACAGGCATGGCTGTGTTCCAATAAAACTTTGTTGGACTATGGTCTGTCAATTAAATCATGATATTAGGAGATTATCAGAAATATTCAAAAATGCAATTTTAACAAAACAATTTGACTTTTATCCATGAAATTACCCTTTAAAAATCCCCCACAATTCTATATAATTCTGTTTAAGGTGGGATGAAACTGGTACTTTCATACTTTTCTGATGATCCTGAAAATTAATTGGGGAATACTTTCTAGAAAATATTTTGACAAATTATTTCAAGAGCCATAAAACCCTGAGTAAAGTAAGGAATACATTTAAAAATATTTTAAAAATATGTATCAAGTATACATGGTAGTAAAAACAGAAGCAACTTACATGACTGCCAAAAGCGTAATAGAAGAATAAGTTAAGTCAATTTACTGAGTGCCCCAACTCTGCCCAGTGACATGCTTGGGTCTGAAGGGCTGTCCAGAGTGAAAGGTTTGTAAGGAATGCCTGTGGCCCAACTCTGGGGAAAGATACTGAAAGAAGTCACTCAAGAAATATTTTGCATGGTTCCTAAAAATGATCAGACGACTACGACTACGTAAGTATCATAAGAAAATGCTTATGATAAAATGTGAAGTGAAAAAAATCCATATACATAATTGTATGAGTACTCTGATTACAATGATACGAAATCATAGGATGTATACGATGGGAACTTTCAAAATGATAATAATTTAAGTGGTTGGATTTCTATCCTAAATGCTCTAGAATGCCAGCATGTTGCAATGGCTCAGAGCAGGGATCTGCAACCAAGCACTGTGGCTCTCATTCCTGACTCACCAGCCCTGTGACCCTGCACTGCTCATTCATCACCTGTAAAATCGTAATAGTACCTACATCACAGGGTTGCTGTGAAAATTAAATACTATGTAGAATACTTCAAACCATTACTGGGACATACTGTTAAATAAGATTTGCAATTGCTATTAGATGACTTTCATAATTAAGCAAATACATTTATATTTTTCCAGAAACACTTCACCAGGGAGTCTAAAAGTAGAATTATAACAGTGCTCAGTTGAGGACGAAGCATCCACAAAGCTCTGTGATACTTACAGAATCAACCAGGATGTGCGAATGAGCGTGGGACTCTCCTTCCAAAGGCTGGGAAAAATAGACATCTATGGAATATTGTACATCTGGTTCTAAACAGATGGGTGTGGGAAGGAGCATGATTCTGTATTAAGAGAAATAAAGCAAAAATTCAGTGACGGAAGTACAATCATATTACCTAAGTGGCCATACCATGTGGTAGTGTTCCCCTTGTGCCGTAAAGTGGGCTCCGCTGTGGGGCCAAGGCCAGGTCTAGGTCTCGCCCAGCACAGGTGGGTTGGCTGGATGGTGAATTCACACTTAGATCCTTAGTGGCTCTTCCAGAGGATTGTGACAAATAGCAAAGTCTTAGAAACTATTGGCTGTGGGTTGTCATGACAGCTCTGGGGAAAGGATGGAATAGACATCCTTCATTCTGTCTGTCACGCTGATATCAACAGCGTCTCTGCTTTGTTTTGCCACAAGTCTCTGCTGAGGCAGAGTGAGTGGCCTCAAAATCAGTAGCTTTTTACCTCATACACTCTCACCTGTTAAGACTATTCAAGCTGAATACATTATTCTTAATATTGTAACATTTTACTTTTTCACATTTCCAAGCCACTTGCGGGACTGGAAAAGGAACATTCCGGATTTAGAGTCAGGATATCTGGGGTGGAATCCCGGTTCTGCTAAACACTAGCAATGAGTCTCAGGCAAGTCATTTAAGTATTCTTCTCAATTTCTTCTTCGCCTGCGGAGGACAAAATCTACCTCACCAAGTTATGAAGATTAAATGTGATATTAAATATACAGCACGGTGCAGCACACAGTAAGTGCATAATAAATGATACAGTTTTCTTCAATAATTCTTCTCTCCCACTTAGTTCCCAGATACGAATTACTGATGCATGAATGAAATCCCAAGAAACCTTCAGTATTTGAGGTCAGGTCCCAAGCGTACCTGGCAGCCGCAGGTAAGGCAAAAGACGGAGGCTTTGGCTGTGGAGTCTTGCGGATGCAGGGCCCACTCCCTCCAGGGGGATTAACCACGAGCTGGATTGCCCAGTCAGCTGCAGACTAGACAGACACGACATGGAAACACGTCACCGTGAGGACGCAGGAAATTTTTTTGCACTCACTCATATATACCTAATGGATAGGACATGCATTGAATTTGTAACCCACAGGCTACTTGGAAAATAGAACTTTGTATTTGAGAGAGGTCTCAGAGGTTCGCTCCTGGGCCCAACTCTCTGGTGTGTGAATTGTGATCCAGGCAGAAAGAACATTGTTTCTGGCTATATCTATATTCACAGGCCTGGAAATACTCTAACCCTCCTGACAGGTCTAGATTTTCAACCCCCATCTCCCAAAGAGTGGATTAATTCATCATGTCCCAGATCACAGAATAATAATGATTTGGCACCATTCACTAAAGGACACATATATATTACATATACACATACACACACAGATATATACACACACATACAGAGACAGATATGCTAATTAGCTATATTCTGGAGGCCTTACAATTTGGAAAAGCATTTTAAAGTTGTCAGGAATATATTCTTTCCATGGATAAATTGATCTATTTTTTCTTTTTTAATGGCTTTCTTATATTCACCAAGTCAAAGTACATTGAGCTCCCTTGGCTTTCATTTGTAAGAGAGAAATAGAGAATTATGTTATGTCCAGAATTTCAAATATGGTCTCTAGCAGGAGTTCAGAGACTCTAAGACCACACCCACCTCCAGCTGTGGAAAACACTTTTCAAGGGAGATGGTTGGTGGGTTTCAGATTACCAAAGAAAAAGTTAGGAACCACTGCTCCAGATCAAGTATTTTTGTAATTTAGTTTCTAGTCTGTCTTAGATATTCCTTGACAGGCAGGAGGTGGGCGTGGGAGGCAGGGGAGCGTCTGCTTTTCGTCTTTCTCTTGTTGCAGGGCAAGATCCAAATGCAAGTAAATGCCTCTGCTGAGTCCTCTGTGAGTCTGACTCTCTGCACGTGTTGGTTTATTAAATTTTTAGAAAAAAAGTCCCAGGAGGGCAGGATGCATGTTATTTTAGTTGTTTGTTGTTCTTATACGAACATTCAGTCACCACTTCCTTAAACCTGGTGCCTTAAATATACATAATAACTCCAGCTTTAGCGTCTCTCCCCAGGATCAAGCATGTGTGCATATGGCTCACTGTGTTGCTTCAATATCTCTAGCAAACACTTTGGTTTATAATGCTCTCCAGATGTTCTACTTCTTGCACATCATTTTATGATGAACCTTTTCTAGCAAGGCTGAAATGAAAACATTTCGTTTGAGAATATTTTTCGGTCAGTTTTTACCATCGAAGAAGGTGGAGTTCAAGGATACCTGGGCTTCATAGTGGATGGCGACAGTGAAGTCCATAGGAAAGGGAATGTTGCTGACAGCAAATCTCAAGCCAGCCCCAGGGAGAACCCTGGCAAATCCGGGTCCAGTCCACGTAACAGGGTTCCCAGGAATCGGCTCTCGTAAAACAGTGTGAACAGCAGGCCTCTGGCCAAAAGTCACCGAGCTCTAAAATGGGAGAGGAATGTAAATAGCTTTGCCTACAGTCAAGGCCTAGAAGAATTTGGGAAAACAAAACAAACCATCCCAAAACCAAAAATACCACCACCCTCCTCCCTACATTTCCTGGCGTGTATATGATTCATCTGAGTCACGGATAAATTATTCCAACCAAGATATGGTCCAGAATCCAGCTAAGAATAATGTGCTGAAACTGCAGCTTTGGAACATATGTTACTGTATAGAATGACTGATTTGAAAGCAGTGTCACTAGAAGCCACTTTAATTTTAAATACTCCATGTATTAATGAACTGAGCAAATCCCACATTGACGACCTTGGGTGTTCTCAGATACAATGGTGGGGTTCTGGCCAAAATATGAAAGGAAAAGAATAGTCCCAGGCCTACTTTACAGACTTTGTGCCTAATCGTGCATGACAATGAGAAAATCCACACAGATTTATTTTCTAGATATTTCTCCTATGCAAACATGAGAGAAATGCTCCTCTTCTGTCTGCTTGGGGGCATGTAAGTACAAACCTCCTAACACTCGATTGATTAGAATCCCTGATGGTCTCTATACTGGATGTCAGCCTGAGGCCATCTGGACCCCGTAGATAATACCCCTTTAATTACTTTTGCATCTGCCTCTCCACACTCAACAGGCTCCACTCAAATTCCTCCTCTAGTTTCCTTCGCCTGTGCTGCTGCAACAGTCTCTTGGCTCTGCTCTCCTCTCTCTCCCTGGTCCAATACATATTATGAATACATACCTCTGCCAACAAAGCAATTCAAACTCTTTCTGCCAACAGAATAATGCCCAAGTAACTTAGCCTGGAGTTCAAGTTGCTCTATGATCCACACCAAACTGCTCTTCATTTGATGTTTGTTTAGTAACAATTAAGTGCCAGCCTCTGAATTACCAATGTAAAGATAAAAAGGATAGAGCCCCTGCCATAGAGGAGTTTAGAATCTTACATTAAAGAGAGAAATGTAAATAAGCAACTGTTCTACCACATTTGGTTTTAAAAGACAGGCCTATGTAAAGTCATCCATATGTAATGTTTTTCAAACAGTGAAGACATACTCTCAAAATTGCAGTAGACACTCTACATTCCCATCCCAGATCCCCTTTACTGGTGGGTGTACCCACCCCCCAGTTGCTATGTGTGTGGCTGCTAATAGTTCACAGTTGACCCTTGATCTGGAGAACTGCTCTCTCACATCTCCGGGACCCCCACACCCATCCTTCAGGGAACTCACAGCCACCAACTAACTGATACGAGGGTATAAAAGGCTGACCCTGTTGCCTCAAAGGGCAGGACGATTTGGTCTGCAGTTTACACTCCTGAGCTCCTCTGAGGATTGATCCAAGGTTTGTTTTGCCTGAGACCACCTTTTACTCTGTCCTTTTTTCCTGTCTTGTTTCCTTCACTGTCTTAAAGAGTATTCCTGAAGAACGCTTCCTTAATAAATCACATGCAGCTGAATCTCATCTTAGGCTCTGCTTCTAGGGCACCTGACCTGAAACAGTTGATACCAGTTTACCTAAAAGTAGATTATAAGATGTAGTTCTGGAGGTGGATAGTTTACTGTTCAGCTGGCAATGAGGACCCTGGTATGTAACATGTACTAACGATCCCTGGCATGCAGTAGTGATGTGATTGTTAAAACTGTCACCTGTGGAGAACTGGTATAAGATAAAAGTGGAGGAAATACTGATGTGAGCAGTACTTCTGGCATTGAAAGATATGGGAGACATAGTAATTAGAAGGACTGTGGAAATGAGTTGTTGTTGAATGTCTTTGATGAAAGAAAATGACTGGCTCAGGATAATCAATCACCAATTTAAAGCAAGGTATGAGAATCAGAGGGCCTCTTTGGGGACATATATGCTCATTAAAGAGATGCTCATCTCCTTAAGGGCAGGAAGAGCTGAAGACTAGTCACAAGACTTAACTGTAAGAGTTGCAGAGCTTCAGAGAAGGCCAAAGTGTCAGCCTAGGTAAATTACCTATGCAAACATGCAGATTTCTTCTCCGGGCCCAGATTCTCTGGAATCTGCATCTTAAATAAACTCCCCTGGTAATACTTATGCACAGTGAGATTTGAGGATCGCTGATCTGTGCCACAGGGATAAGGGGAGGGGTGTAGTGATTCATGCCCCACTCTTCTGTTTCAGATGGACTTCAAATTGAGGAGAGCTACTTCCAGCATGGAGTCCAAGAAGGTTCCATGGGAGCAGAGGCATGCTTCCTGACAGGGAAGCTGTGGAAGCACCCATGTGCATGGGTTCATGCACATGAGAACCTTGAGCCTCAGGTTCTCCTTAGCACTCTTAGACTACAGATAGAACCCACTTGCTCGTATTGGAAAATAGAGCCACCATTTTATTTCTACCACATTACAGACAATGTAGAAAACTCAAAGGTTGCGGGAAGCTTATAAGAAAATGCATGCCTTCCTCAGAATCTGCCTGTGCCACCCCACCTGACCACTTGCCCAATAATTAGGGTCAAGTCTCAGCATGCCAGAGTGGGAAAGTACTGGATCTTTGAAAGGGATTATAACCAAAGTTGCTGTGGGATCTGGCTAACATGTACCACTAGTAACTGGGAGGGAATGGCTGGGTATGGATCCTAAGGATCAGAATATGAAACTGAATAAGGGGGAGTTTGTAGATTTGGGGACGTCTGTGCTATAGGATTTAGCAACCTCATAAGGCCCCTGGGAAATGGATCCAATATGTTACTTGAGTAACTTCCAGTTACTTGGAAGCTTGGCCACAGTCATGGCCCATAAGAAATGAAGTGGAAATGCCAGAACTGCTGTAGCAGGTTGTAGAGAGGATACAAGGCTCAAAGAAGTTAGGATGCTAGGATGGATCTTAGGTACAAGACCAGAAGACCCACCAGCTAACACGTTCCTGGTGGGGGAGGGGCTGGAGAACACTCCATCCACCAAGACAGCAGGAATGAACTGGAGGGGACCACCAGCATCACTGAGAAGCTGGGTATGACTATCCCCTGTGGGCTAGTACAAGGTGTATTATACACTATTAAATATTACAAAACTGAGTTCCTTATTATCAATGTGGCTACAGGAGGCCAGGTTATGAAAATCTGGGTAGTGGTATTTAACTCTCAAAAGCAAGATGGGTATAATTATTATACTGGGTAGCAAGGCTGGAATGAGAGACAAGGGGGACTGACCCACAGGAATCTTCTTTGGAGATGATTAATAGAACATGGTGTTCCTAGGAGCAAGACTGATGATCAGTCAACAAAAGTATTGTTTAATATATATAATCACAAATGAGCAAGTATGAATCAGCAGAAGGCTGAGGTTAGCTGCACCAGTGGAAAGACATGATCTTTTGCCAAGTTTCTAGATCAGAGCCACTTCTCAGACCCAGAACCTCCTGATTGAATGAGAGGGGTGCCGGTGAGGAAGGGCTCTTGAACATCACAGCAAGTGTGATTCTCTTACTCATTCTTCAAAGAGATCTATGGTTATTTACTCGAATAACTGTCTATTGGGGGAGGGGACAGACCCATATCTTTTAGTGTTAGTGGATACAGGAACTGAGTTGATGCTGATAACCAGGTATCCAAAGTGCTCTCAGAGTGCCCCTGTTAGAAGAGGAGTATATGTGGGTCAGGGAATAAATAGAGTGCTGGACCAGGTTCCTTTCATAGTGAGTTCACTGGATTTATAGAACCACCTATTGATAATTTCCTTGAATTCCTGAATATATAATTGGAATGGACCTGCTTTGTAGTTAACATTGCTTCTTTGACCTGTAGGGTAAAAGCTCTTACAGTAGGAAAAGCCAAGTCAAAGCCTGTGAAATCAGCCCCCAACCTACCCACCCCCAAGCCACAATAGTACATAAAAAGCAATATTCCAAATCAGGGGCATCCTCAAAGAGCCACTCTCAAGACTTAAAGGGTGAAGGGCTAGTGGTTCCCATCATATGCCCCTTTAATTCACCAGTCTTGTCCCTGAAAAAATTGATTGATGATTGGTAGATGGAAGTGAATTACCACAAATTTAACCAAGTTGTAGCCCCACTTGCAGCTGTCGTGCTAGATGGAATATCTTTACCAGAGCAGATTAATACAACCTATGGTACATGCTGTACAGATATTGATGTGCAAAAATGTGTTCTTTTCCATACCTATAAGGAAAAAGAAACAGCAGCAGTTTGTATTTATTTGGGATTGGCAATAGTGTGTGTTCACGATCTTGTTCCAGGGCTATGTTAATGCTCCTTCTCTCTGTCACAACATAGCCTAAAAGGATCTGAACCATCCAGATTTTCTATAAAATATCATACTAATCCCCTATGTTGAGGGCTAGTAAAGTGGGTCCCTTTGCCCAAGGTCGTGCTATGTGGTCTCCCACAGGGAGAATCAGCACTCTGCGGCGTTGGCCAGCAATACTTTGAGGGCTCAGGGTATCTAATTCACAAAGGTAGGAAAACATAACATCTCCCCTGCACAAAGGACTCATTTTGTGCAGAAATTCATCAATAGTTATGTGAGTTTGGGATCCACTGCTCCTAAACAAACCATACCACCCAGAAGATGCTGACCTGAGAAAGCAATGGAATGGGGCCCCTTAAAGATGCAGCTGATGCATCAGCGTCACTAGCTTGGAGATGGCACCCTATGGGATGGAGCAGCATTCTTCAGGATGTTACATATTCCTTAAACCAATGGCCTTTGTGTGATGCTGTGTCCCAGCAGGTAGAACACATGGGTTTGGGAACCAAGCAGGATTAGCCATGCCCACCATCACTCTCAGTGACCACGGGAATTTGGGCTTCTAGTCATTGCAATTTCAGGCTCTGTGGATCTACAGGTCTTGATTCTTGGATGAAGACAAAGAGTTCCACTAACCTTAAGGCTATGGCTGCTGCATGGTCACTTGGGTTCCTCATGCCAGGAGACCAGCAATCACAGGAAGGAAATACCACAACTGATGGGGGGACATGAGGAATATATATGGCACTGATGGATCCACTGAGGCATCTCCTATACCTGTGGCCTGATAAGGGTATGGTAAGCAGGGGCTCCAAACCCTGAGGGCTGAATGGATGAGTCATCTCACCCAGAAGTGCTAGTTGAGGATAAGAAGAATCTAGAATGGGTGGAGAGGTGGGAGGGAGACAGTATCAATTGTAGCCTTGGTACCAACTGTAGCAGCTAGAGGTTATAATTTATCCTGCTAATGTCCTTTTGTAAACTTCCCCAGGACTTATGACCAATCAGAATCCTGGAGAAGCTGTGCCTGCGTGGAGTAAATTTAACATAAGAAGGAAATGCCAGGGCCAGCTGCATGGCCATGCAACCTGCGTAGTTGCCCAGGGCCCCATACTCAAAAGGGCTCTATGCTTGCTTTAATGTCTTGTCACTCTCCTGAAATAATAATTTTCCTTTGAACTTGCTCTATAAGTGAAGTCTCTTGGGACAATGGCACGCGCACATGAGCAGAAGAGATGTGCACGTGTGTGTTTCTGCTTTCTTGTGGCCCCATTACATACAGTGCACACAATGGTCCACGGACACAGAATTCCAGTGGACTTACTACGCATGAGAGTTCAGTGAGACTAAAAGTGGGATACGTGTGTGACTAAGCAGGGGTGTCAACAGCTCCGAGAAGCCAAGCTTTCTGTTTGAGGCATTCTAAGAAACATGAACAACCAAGGCACCCTACTGCATCCTTTCTTATTCATGTGACTTCCCTGTATCAGCCAACTACTTCTGAAAACGACGACAAAAAGGAAAGAGAAAGATAAGGCGATCCACAGTTTCTTTTCCTTTCAATCCTTCTGTACTCATCGGTATGCTGAAGGTAAAGTGTTGATAGAACACATAACAAGAAGTGAAATAAAAACAGTGGTGTTAGTTTTATGCAGCCTTCCCACTGTTGTGGTGAGAACAAAAAACATATGTATGTATGACTACAAATTGACAATGCGGATAGGAATACAAATTTGGTAATTTCAGTGATTCCAATACTCTCAAGTTCGCAGTTACAATAGACATTGTATAATACAAAGATGAAGGGTAAAATTCATGCTAATAATTTAAATTTTTAATATATTTTACACAGAATGAGATTAAATCAGCAAATAATAAAAAACTATGACAAGTTGAGAGAAAGACCATGAAAGAAAGCAAAAAACTTTATATTTTAGTGCTTTCAATGGTCCTTTCCCTGATTTTTGAAGAGGGGCGCTGTAGGTGGGTCTGAGCATGCAAGGAGTGAGCATTACTAGATGCTGTTGGTCTGCAGCCGGGTCCCTGTGACTGGGCCAGGGCAACCATCTGCCAGCTCCTGGGACTGTTGGCTGCTAAGGCTCGTGACTGCCCCCTTCTCTTGAGATTTGCCTTGGTTCATGAGAGCCACCTCACCTGGGAGGTCACCCGCATCTGCCTTGGCAGCCCGAAACCAGCTACTGACTGACGGGAACACAGCAGGCAGCCCTTGTGCCTCAGTGGGGGACAGCTCTGTGGTGCGATTTAAGCTGTGGAGCTTCCCTGGAGGATGAGGCCCAAAGCTAGACTCTACCCCAGCCCTCATCCTCTCCTCACCTTTCCTCATTTCCTATCCTGTTTCCCCCGTGCCACCGTAGGTTGTTCCTGATGTGCGCTCCCTCAATAAAACACACACACCTGAATCACTGCTGTAACCTGCTTCGAGACAGTCAGCCTAAGACAGTGACTCTGTGCACACTCACACATGTGCGTGCACACACTTATGTAAGACTGAAAAAAAATTTCACACAAAATATCACCTTATTATGTTTCCTTCTGTTGTACTAAACTGACCCACTAAGTTGATTCCATGGTCTACTTACTGACCGGAATGACTCTCAGTTCGAATACTACTGCTCTACAGGACCCCAGAGGTGGAAACAGTGAATGATGTCCAGATGTTGGGGTAGGGAATGTCAGAGAAAGATAAGTCTGAATTGAATCTTAAGGGATGAGTCGAAATTTTACAAATCAGTAACACACAGGTGGAGATTTCAGGCAAGAGTTAGGAGAGTGTGTAGTGTTAGAGCGGGGTTTCTCAAAGTGCTGTCATGAACCACTTGTATCAGATCATCCTGAGATGCTCAGCAAACAAGCAGATTTCTTAGCCAGGTTCAGAATCCCTGATGTGGCTTCTCCAGGGTCAGGTCCTGGGATCTACATTTTCAACAAAACCGCCAGGTGATACTTATGCACAAATTTGAGGATCACTGATCTGTGCCACAGGAATAAGAGGAGGGCAACAGTGACTCATTCCCCAATCTGCTCTCTTAGGTGGAGTTCAGCTTGAGTGGAGCTACTTCCGGCCTAGAAAGTCAGAGAAGCCTTCATGGGGACGTGGCGTGGGCACAGAAATGAGCACAAGAAAGAGCACAGCCGTGATGATGGCTGTGTGTGGACCATGTGGCGGGAACTCTGACCCTCTCAGCTGGAGGTATTCCTTCTTCATCTGAGGTCCATGTCACGCTATATGTGGCTCTTTTATGATACTTAACCCGCCCTGTCATGCAGAAGATGTTGTGTCCAGGGCTCATTTCCTCCACAACAAGCTTAAGGGTCTAAGTGTTTCTGTTTTCATTCATTCCAACATTTCACTCACTCAGGAAGGTCTCTCATGTGTAAGGAACTGTTTCAGGTGCGGGGTTTGTGCACAAGATACTAGGCGTGCTTTCCCTCATGGCTCCAGCATAGCCTTTGTGCACATACACCAGGGAATGCTCAATAAAGATCTCAGTGTAACCGATGAATGAAGCAACGGACCAACGAACAAACAGGCCTACGGTGGTCACGACTTTGAGTGAAGAATAGTTGGATGGTCACAAGGTGTTCAGGACTCCTTGGGCACCTGAAGGCATTGGAAGCCAGGCCCTGGGGGCGTGGCATCATTCTGGCACTGACACCAGCACTGACCAACCTCCACTGCCTTGGAGTCCAAGGTGTGGCCACAGCATCATCGCACCGGCCATCAGCTTATCTTTTTCCCTCCAGTTGATAGTGGGGCCGTCCCTCAGCACTTCACCTCTCCTCACTAACACGGCTAGAAATTGTGATTGCACAGTGCCGGACTCACCAACCCTGTAGAGCCCAGATTTCTAGAAATTTTTGTTTTGAAAAGAATTAAAGCTATCGAAGTTTTCCCCAGAGGCTCTAATTACCCTGAGCTGGCTCTTCCTCTCCCCCATCTCTATTCATGAAGGTAACAAGAGCTTACTGTGAGCGCTCACACAGGCCGGGCAGGTTCTAAGTGCGCTATGCGATCATGGCGTGTCACTAATAAACGGTTTACCTCACTGTGCTCGCCGGCATGCAGGCTTTGCTTCTGGTTTCTCATCAGTATTATGTTTCCTTTGTCAACTACAAAATCATTTCCTTGTTGCTGGAAATACACATCACATTTAGGCCAAGCTGTTGCTAATATCTTAAAAAGAAAAAAAAAGGCAGTTTAACTATCGAAAGTGTCAATTCCAGGTAATCATGATTCTCGTTAGAAAGCCTCCAGAAAAAGTAACGCAGACAATTTATAATTTTTTGTTTTTTGTGAAAATGGGGAAATTTTTGGTGGTCTTAAGACCACATGTTGGGTTTTCTTTTTAAAGGATACTAGTAAAATCCTAAACTGGGAAAACATTCAATTGTTACATACTGGTTTTACGGTGTTTAAGAAAGTATAAATGTCATGTTTAAATGTTGGATGTCAAGAAGGAAGTTGAAGAAAATCAACATCAGATATGGCATAGAAATTAAAAAAATTAGTCAACAGTGTAACTTTCGACACTCTCCAGCCAAGTTCTTAGTGTTTGTAGATTTTGGTCTCATAAGTTCATGTGAGAGGTTATTTCAGCATAGCCAAATTCCACCAGCCACACTACAGGAGAGAGAAATCACATTCATGCAACTCCGATTTCCTTAAAACACTGGTTTTTATGGGTTTTTCTTTTTTATCATCTCCTTAGTCACTCAGTTGCCAACCCAGTGAAAATCTCCAATTGTTCCGTTTCCCAGTTTTTACTGCATCCTGGATATTGGTGTCTCCCTGGTCAGTGGAAATATTGTTGGTTGTACAAAAAAGATTTTTAATTTAACAGGCATCCTAGTTGTTTGCCAGGAGCTTGCAGCCTGGAGGTCAGCTGCAGCCTGCTTCAGGAACCTGGTTTATTTCAACATTTACTATTCTGCCCCTCAGCCATGCTCTCTGCGCAGCTCCCAGGCCTCTCTGTGGTGAGGACCCTTTGGATGGGCTGTTCTAGGATAGTGTCCCTGTGTCCTTTTCTTCTACCAATTGTGTTCACCTTGTAACACAAAATTATGAACTATTTCACGGATATTATGTAGAAAATATATTTCATGGACTTGGCATTTATACTATATTAAATTCTATACTATCTTAAATTCAATCAATATTAGCTTGTGACTTTAAACCACATTTTCTCTACAAGCTGTTCCTGAAAGAAGGTAAACCAGTGCTTCCCCAACCACACAGGAATCACCTGGGGCTCCTGTTAAAATGCAGGCCTGATTCAGCAGTCTAAGGGTAGGTCTGAGTGTCTAATGAGCTCCCAGGTGATTCAATATTGCTGGTCAGCAGACTGCATTTTGAATAGCAAAGGTATACACTGCCTTTGGAAGAGCCACCAGGAAAGTTAATTGTAATTCTTTTTGGTTCTCCAGTTACAGTATTAAAACAATTATTCATAAGATGCAGTCTTGGGTTTACTTCCTTCCTGTTTCCATCTGTAACCTTTCTCTTCTCTCTGCTACCACTTCACTTAGATCTTTATCTGTTCCTTTCTAAACTATTGCAGACAGCTCTTCCCTCCCACCTGGGCTTTGCTTCTGTTAGATTAAGTTTGCATGAACACTGAGAACAGTCTTCTTCACATCATTCCATTCTCTTGCTCAGAAAGCTTCAATGAGTTCTCATTGCCCAAAGAATAAAGTTTAGCTTCTTTAGTAGGAAAGAGTAATTTTGTTTTCCAATACTTCTTCCCTATTTAAACTCCCTTCTCTAGCTGTGAATATACCTGCATTGTTTCTCCTCTGAGCTGTTATTTATAAGACTTTGGCTAGACTGTCCTCTCATCTATTTCACCAATCAGAATCCTACTGTTTTCAGGTCTCTGGCTACCTTTTTCTGCCTTTGTGTCAAGCCCATTCATAAGGGATCACTCCTGGCCTGAAATCCTAACACATTTACTGACTCTCCTTGTCATACGGCACTCTGCCATCTTGAGCTATGTAAATGCACTAGCTACAGTAAAAACTCCCGGGACCAGGACCCTAACTAATCCCTTGCTATACGGCCCTTAGCCTGGAACAAATGGGTAGGCAACATTTTAATGGGTTAAGGGTAAGAGTTTTGAAACCAGGTACACCTGGGTTTCTCCCTCTCCCCCCCCACCACCATCCACCAGGTGTATGACTTTGGACAAATTACTTAACCTTGCTAAAGTTTTCCTTCATCTGGAAATTAGGAATGATAATACTTAGATTGTTTGGAGAGTTAAATGAGATAATGTACATAAGGTGTGAATTACAGAGTATTAAATAAATGAAATAATAATACTACAGCAGCAGTGATAGCATAGAAAGCATACCAAAAAATTGTTAAATGAATGTGCAAATAATTAAATGGCTCCCACATCATTTCTAATATAATTAATGTCTTGAGCAGAGGAAGGAAATTATTCACATTATTGCCTTTTAAGCATTCAATATCAATCCCACCTTGAATTTCCTTTCTTTTGTCATAGGTCTTACTTTCCAATCTTTCAAGAACATTTAACTTGCCCTTTAAACCTATTCTGTATCCTTGATATTTTTCTTTAAGTAATAAGGCTTCATATCACGAGGGACATGACCTGCTAACAAATGAAACCAGCATTGTTGCAGACACTCGACTCGTGACCCCTGGTTCAGAGCTGTGTTAGCGTATTCAGTATTTTCCTGTTTAACTGATAACAGGATAAATGTTCATTCAGGGTGTGCTGGGTGCTGCACCACACAGCTGTACTGAATATATGTTAAGTAACAGTTCTTCTATTTTAGAAAATTATGATTTTTTTTGTATTTTCTTATCTAAAAAATGGGAACTAGTTATGGCCTAAAATATAACTACCAATATTCCTTTCCAAAAGTTATCTTTCTGGCCACCATCACAAAGATGCAGCATTAAAGACCATGAAGAAGAATCCGGACATAGGATTGCTTCATTTTGATTACGCCCACTGCAGGTGTACGTCTAAGTAGGGACGGCGAAAGTCTCATGTTCTTGTCTCAATTTCAGACAATAAAAGACTGAATTCCAAGCCTCCTAAGGGGAATTTTAATTCCTCCCTGCCAACAGTGTCCAGACAGGAAAGAGATTCAAGGAACAACTTGGTCATAGGAACCTGGAATGGGTTCCCTTGTTTTCTTTATCTATCCAAATTCAATCTTTAGAATAGATTTTTATGTGCTTTTTCTCCTTAAGGACCTTTACCTTGACTTACATTTCTTTTGCCATGTTCCTGTCTGTGGCTGGAGTCACACTCTTGAGAACCTACCCTATATACCTTATTCATTCATTCATTAGCAAATATCTATAAAGCTCCTATATGTGTTAGGCACACTGTGCTAGGCACTAGTACAACAATGATGAATGGTGTATACCTTCCCCTCCTCCCCACTCTTTTATAGCTTATAGTGTTATGAGGGAGACAGAAAAGTAGAGGTTCAATAAACACATTTTAGGGCCAGGCACAGTGGCTCATGCCTCTAATCTTAGCACTTTGGAAGCCCCAAATGGGAAGATCACTTCAGGCCAGGAGTTCAAGCCCAGCCTGGGCAACATAGCAAGAGCCTCATCTCTACAAAAAATAAAAAAAAATTAGCTGGGCATGGTGAGCATGTGCCTGTAGTCCCAGCTATTTGGGAGGTTGACGTGGGAGGGTCATTTGAAGCCTAGGAATTCTAGGCTGCGGTGAGCTATGATCATAACACTGCACTCCAGTCTGGGCAACAGAGCGAGACCCTGTCTCCAAAAAACATTTTATCTGTTTTATCTAATGGTTGTACTGAAAGGGCAAGAGCCAACTCTTTCATCACAGTTTGGTCAAATCTACATATATGTGCCAAGCTCTGTGCTAGAACTGAGGTACAGAGAAACAAAACAGACTTCTCTTTCAAGTATTTATATAATCTGCAGTTGCAAGATACAACAAACTCTCCTGTGATCTGCGTCTGTGGGCAAAAGCACTCAAGATATTTTAACCACGATCTCAAGTGTTGCTGTGTGTATTTATTGACGTGCCATCAAATGAAGTCTGCAGACAGATTAAATGAAATACACACCAAAGGTGCAAGTCCTTGGAGTGGCGTGGCTTCCTCTGCCTCGTAGAGATGGAAATTCAAAGCAGCAAAGAAGTACCCAGGGGCCGGTTCGGTGCAGCTGCGGCCAACAACATGTGGACGGCATTCGCACTGCCCATCCTTCGGTGAGCACCTGAGAAAAAAACAATCCATCACGAGAAAACGTAGATGGGGGTGAGTATAAAATGAGTGTGTGGGGGTGCTGGGCTAATGCCCCCCGAGTTTGCACCAATTCTTGGAATTGATCCATCAATAGTCCTGGGAGGACGCGGAGCAGCCGTGGGCTCAACCACACTGATCTTGAAAACGAACCCAGGCAGCCACTTCTTTCCCTGGTGGCTCTCTGGTTCTGTTTTAAAATCTGGGAAAAGAAGAGCATTAGGACCTCTCTTTACAGGAAGACAAAGAGCTGGTGTTTTCGGCAGGTCAAGTCAGCGTGTCCAGGCATCTATCCCAGCAGCTCGTGGGATACCCAGGCAAGAAGATTGTCTACCTCACCCTTGGAAATATCTGAATTAAAAGAAATCAATGCAGTTGTGGTTAACACCTTGAAATATTTGCTTGTCATGGAATAAAATTCTTCACCTGTGATTATGAGAATATTAGAATAAAATGTGCTTTTATGTGAAAATAAGGACTGTTTCTATAGAATTTCATCATTCACTTTACTGACTTACATGTTAGAATAAGCACCTCCAATGTCACAGTCACAGGGAGAACACCCATGGAGATGATTTCCCAGGCCCCAGTATCCAACCTGCAGAGAAAAAAGGTTGATTCCAGCTGTAAAGATATTTGCTGCTCTGTAGTGTAATATTACAATCACTACAACGCAATTGCCACATGTCACATAGCTAAACAGCCTGAACAATCACAGAGTAGCCTTCCTTGACTGCACACTTGGTGAATGATCTCCATGGACTCATCTCCAAGTTCCACGACTTGAAGTAAAGTGTCCAGTGGAAATGCAATGAATCCACACGATTCCTCTAAGAGCATCAGTTTATGCTCAAGCTGGGTCACTGAGTACTTCCTGGAGAAGTTCTTCTACCAGCCTATTTGCAAGTGCTTTAATAAAACTGATAGGTCCCCTTGCCACAACAATCCCCGGGGATTTTATGTACACAATTCTGAAGTATGGAGGTAGAAAAATCAATCAAACTGATTTAGAGATATGCGAATATCACCATTTAGTAGAGTCATTTGTTTGTGAGAGTCAGTTGTTTTGGCATAATGTGAAGCCGTGTGACAGAGTCAACTCTGCTGTTGAAGACTTTTTCATCATTGCAACATCTTGACCTTTATTCAATTTAAACAGCTGGTGAGATACAAACAACTATTTTTTGAGTCTGATAACATTTAGTATAGAATGCTCAGAAAAATACTTCCCCTTCCAATCTTAATTTAACCTGCTCTGCTAAAATTTAGATTTAGTCAGCACAAGACTCTTGTTTGAAATGGTCTTGTTAAGTATCCATATCCTTTTGTTATCTTGGCAAAATTCTATGCTCGGTTTTACTCAGAAAGATTTATTTTAAACATTAAACATTGTTGTCTTTGGACACAATGCAACAAAGGACTTTTCATATTTTTCCCAAAACCAAACTTCAGTTTAGGAAAAAAAAAAAAAAAAGGGACATGAACTGCTTCCCTCAGGATGTGGCTGTGAAAACCCCTCTAGGCCGCGGTCTGCTGTTGTGTTGGCCACCTCAGTCCAGACCCAGGGCAGCATCGGATGTGGATATGGAACGCATCGTGGGTGCCTGGGCTTAGCTGGGGTGGACGGTTCCCCATGGGATGGCCCCTGGCGGCTATTTCCCTCCTGCGAGTAAAATTGAGTTTGCATCGCACACAAAACAGTCAACAGCCAGTGTAAAAAGTCAGCCTGGGCCGAAGGCTTGTCTGGAATTTTCTGACTTGGTATCTTTGTTGATTCTGTGACCAACTATGCACCCTTCCTTGTGTGACACACCTATGGTCATAGAGATTGGTGTGGCCAACCTTCCTCTTTTATGTAAAACGATTCAATTCCCTGACCTGTCTTACAGAGTCCCTTCTTATGTCCTTTCTTCCTTCTTTTCCCCACTTTCTTTGTCCCAACCTGTTTTTAGTAAAATGACTTAAAATATTAGCACAAAACTATGTCCTCACAGGCATATGTTTCTTATTTATTGGCTATATTTCTTCAGACACATCAAGGTCACTCTTCTTTTATTAGGTTAAGTTTTTTTTTGTCTTTTTCTTTCTAAAATGTCATGGTGGGCTACCAAGATTGGAGAACAAAGAAAAGAGTAGTGTTTGAGTTCCCCCATTGCATGACATGTTTCTTTTGGAGTGAAATGGTTTCATTTTACTAATTTTAGAACATACATGCTCGTGTGTTTAGTGAAGTCTGTGAAAAATCCAAGAGTTTATTTCCCACAGGAGTCTGAAATACATTTAAACCTAAGTTGTTGTTTTTTTTTAAGAGCTCATACAAAATATTTTTTAAGCAGGGAAAGGTAGGGGATTGTGTACAAGAGACAGAAGAAAGGCCCCATGGTCTGGTGTGCCAGTGGCAGATGAATGCTCTTCTATTCCACCGTTTGGCACTTTCAGGAAAACAATGGGTAAGCCCATTGACATCTGTGCCTGGGTTGGTTCAGTCCAAGTCAGTGCTGTGCTGGTAAATGTTTAATAGCCAGCTCTCTCTGGGGGTGGCGGGCGGGGGGCGGGGAGGCTGATGTATAATATTTGTCCATTTCTGTAGTTAAATACACCACGGGAGTACTGAAATACAATAGAACAAGGAAAGAGATTAACAAGGCCAAGTCTCTTCTATGCAATGGCCACAGACATTTGCATCACTTTATAAAAGGAAAATTGCAGGCAAATACGTACAGCACATTCATCGCAGTGTGGCCCGGTGGCATATGACTGGCACAAGCATTGGCCTGTATCCACATCACAGGTCGAGAGGGGCAGACTCCCAAGGGGGTTACAGATGCAGGCTGAAAGCACAGCATACACAGTTATTCTCATTCTTAATTCCTCCACTCTTGTCAATGCCCTTAATAGCTCATACCACACAAAGAGCACAGCCACAATAACACAGAACCGCCTGCCCTGCCAGGTTCATTGTCTGCCTGGCTGCATTATTGTACTGCCTATAACCTCACACAGGAAATCCTGTGCCAGACACTTCCAGAGCCTGATTTAGTTCTACCGGATGGCAATTAGGAGGAGACAAGTAGAAAGCTGTGCAGGCTGGAGTACTGGCACAGTTATCCTGAGTGATGCTGACCAGGTTGCGTGACTCTGGGGTGAGAATTTCTGAGTGTCACGGTTATTATTGACAGCTCCTTTTTTGGCAGATGCATCTATCATTCCTCTTTCTCTTTTCTCTCTTACTACCTTGTTAACTGTTTCTCTTCATTCTCCCCCTCCTTTTTCTCCTCTGAGTCCTGCTTGCATTGTGAAGTCTAAGAAGCTATGCTACCAGAGCCGGGTATACCCTTCCCCTGCAGGAAAGCCAATGTTCATGGACACAGCTCAAATGTCCATCAACTGATGACTGAACAAATGAAATGTGGTATACCTATGCAATGGAATATTATTCAGCAATAAAAAAGTGAAGTACTTATACAAGCTACCACATGCATGAACCTCAAGAACATTATGTTAAATGAAACAAGCCAGTCACAAAAGACCTCATAGGATTCTATTTGTATGAAATGTCCATAATAGGAAAATCTATAGTGACAGAAAATAGAATAGTGTTTGCCCAGGGCTGGAAGAATGGGATATAGGGAGGTGGTAGCTAAAAGGGTATGGGGTTTCTTTTTTTTTGTTTTTGAAAAAATAAAATTTATCATCTTAACCATTTTTAAGTATACAGTTCAGTTGTGTTAAGTACATTCACATTGTTGTGCAAGCGATCTCTGAAACTCTTTTCATCTCGCACAACTGAAACTGTGCTCATTAAACAATAATTCTCCATTCCTCTTTCCTCCAGGCCCTGGCAACCACCATTCTACTTTCTGTCTCTATGATTTTGACTACTCTAGGTACCTCAAATGAGTGGGATTATATAGCATTTGTCGTTTTGTGACTGGCTTTTTTCACTCAACATAATATCCTTCATGGTCAACCATATTGAAGCATGTGTCAGAATTTCCTTCAAGACTGAATAATATTTCATTGTATATATAGACCACATTTTGCTTATCTATCACTCACCAGTGGACACTTGGTTACTTCCACCTTTTGGCCATTGGCAATGCTGCTGCTATGGATATGGGTGTACAAATATCTCTTCAAAACTCTGCTTTTGGTTCTTTGGGGCATATACCCAGAAGTGGGGTTTCTTTTTTTGTGGTGAAAAAAATATTCTAAAATTGTGGTGATGGTTACACAACTTTTAATATACTAAAAATCATTGAATTACATATTTTAAAGGGTTAGTTGTATGGTACATGAATTATATCTCAATAAAGCTGTTACAAACACACACAAAATAATGTTAGCCTGTTCTTGGAGGGCATCGGGTTAGTCAGCAAACAAGGAAGATGTGTAGAGTGTTGAAAGGTGTGACGGGAAATTGGTTTGACTATGTAATTCATTCTCATATTTCATTTTGCCAACAAATCTAAGAAGAACATTTTATTACAGAAAGATTCAGCCTCATGCTCTCTAAACATGCAAATAATCCACACTTCCTTACATAGGCAAACATATGGAGCATGATCCTGTGACCGAATGGAAATTATTTACTCAGATTCCCTGAGGAATTTGCAGCTCTATGAGGCCCCAAGTAGCTCTGAACTTCTGTGATCCTACAGCCAAGGGTCTGCCTATTTGGCCTCAGAAAACTGCTGAGGCTCTTTTCTATTTCCCTTCCATCTCTCCCTTCCCCTTGCCTCTTTAACTTTTTTCTTTTCTTTGTCAGACACCATATGGACCAATACTAGGAGGGGTGTGAGAAGAAAGGGAAAAAATAATTAAAAAAATAAAAAGAAAAGAAACCAGCACTTGAAAATTGCCTAAGAAGACATCAATCTTGCATAAATGCATAATGTAATTCAATGAATTTGTATGTAGAGTCCTAGTGGGGACCATTTTTCTAAAGGTTTCACAAGTTGGCATTACATTTCTTGGCACTTTCCTCTGTGTTTGTTCCAGGGGGGGAAATGTGAACATCCCCTGCTGGTCCTTTATGATAAGCTCAGCAAACCAAGGAGCAAAGTTCTCTACTACGTTCCTAAAATATGCAGATGTTACTGTACCACTTTTTAAAACCCACAGGATTACAGGGGACTCTTATGCATTTACAATTACCCAATTCTAGGGCCGACAGAGACAACCCCAAGTTCTAAAGTGTATCAGGGTTGGTGGTCCAGCCCCTGTGGACTTACGCTGACAGCCCAGGGGGTCGGTGGCGCTCAGGCCATAGTGGTTGGGCTTGCACTGGTCGCAGTTGGCTCCTTCCACGTTCTCCTTACACAGGCACTGGCCGGCCACAGATCCCACTGCAGGGTCAGAGTGGCTCACACAAATGCCTCCAGATATGGTCCCATCAGGGTCACATTCACAAGCTGGGAACACAGACATGTATTGTCTCAGTTAGTTGCAAATTGTGGGAAGCCTGAAATATAAGCATAGCATTTTACCCACACTATAACTTTCTTACTTTGTTTAAAAAAGTTAAAATATGTTTAAATAATTAGACCAACAAGCAACGGCTGTTTGGAAATGTATCCCAGATCTCTAGCCTTGGAAAATGTTGAATAATTCCATACATATATGTCTTAAAAGACTTGCAAATGATTCAAAAGTCAGAGGACCAGAGCAAGACTGCTACTATGAAAACTGGATGTTAGGAACAGAATGATTCTTTTGGGGATGATGAAATGTTTTGGAACTAGGTAGATTGGTGGCTGCATGACATTGTGCCAGTGAATTGTTGTTCATTTTAAAATGGTTAATTTTTATATGAATTTCTCCTGAAAAATAGATTGAACAAAAGAAAAAGACTCTAAAGGTGAAAATAAGGCCATGAAACAAGAGTGGGATGTTGTAATAACATATTTATATCATTATAAGAGACGTGAGAAAGAAAGAGAAATCACAGAAGATGTCTACTAAAGCTCTGAAACATAGTGAAAAGGGAAGTCTTTCCTTCTCTACCATAGAGAAACATGTCACCAGGAAAGTGACATTCTTTTTGATCCTTCCTGGAAGGAACACCTATAAGAAAGAAAGGGAGGGAACAGTAAGAGATAGTCATATCCTTGTTCTCTTTTTGGAAATCTGCTGGTGGGATAAAAAGCCTGGATGAAGAGATTCTGAAAAATGGAATAAACAGTCACCTCTAGCCGAGGAGCAACAAAAGTAGCAATCCCTCCCCCCCTTTTTTTAAAGTTGAAATTTGAACACCTCACGGATGGTATGACATATGAAAAAGAATGCTGACAGTATGATTGATCGAGGATGAGGGAGAACTCTCTAACAGCGAGGGCTGCCCAATACGGCAGTGAACCCCTCATCATTGGAGGTACCCGCTAGATGCTGAAATGGCACTTGTGGCTTTGGCATAGAGGACAAGTGTGCTTGTGGACATAAGATGTTCACCAAGGTCTCTTGTACCTTTGTGGTACTGTGTTTCCAAGGAATTCTACTTTAAAGAAATGCAATAAACATAAAAAATTAATATCCTGATTTTAAAGAACAATCATGTTCACGATTATACACGTTTGCTTTGGATTACTAAAAACAAAACTCTCAAGTCTAAAACTATGTCAATATAACAGCCATTTAGGTTAGTGAGTTTAGTGGAAAAAATCCAGTCTAACCAGTTGTTTGGAGTCATTGAAGCAAAGGATTTAGCTGTCTGACAGAATCTTTCAAGTTTCAATTGCTTGTTACTGGTTTGTGACTGGTGATAAAACCTTACTATGGAAAAACAGCATTGGGTTCTGTTTAGTTTGGAAAAACCACAGTTTGCTTCTAATTAAATCCAGTTGCTTCTAGAAAGAAGGGAATAAGCTGGATTCATTTTAGAAGTTGCCAAGAGCAAAAACCTCAGCTTTATTTTGGAGATATTCCAAAGGATCAGTATTGAGTCCCAGAGTATAATTTAATTATACACAGAAGTATCCTCTGGGAAAGGGATGTGAGAGGGTAGATAGCAACTTTACTTGGAAATAAGTAAAAGTAAACTTACATAAGGCCTTTAGAAGTCCAATAAAACCTATGTCACAGCCTTTGCAGGTCCAGTAAAACCTCTTGCTATCACATAATTTCGTTCCGGCAAACTTTACTATCAGTGGTTGAATCCACCAAATCTTTGTTTTTCTGTAGCAAATTTAATTGTGTTAATTGTAGAAAACCCAAAATTAGTCAACTCTTATGCCTGGAATCTGTTTATGTAAATATTTAGGTTCAAACAAGGACAACTTAGAGAAACTTTACATGAGAATGCTAATCAATCTTCTTAATACACATCGTCTGTATACACAGACATAAACACGTGCTTAGGTAACCTGGAGGAAACTGGGGAGTCTTGTGACCAGAGTTTGTTGCAAGCTCCTCATCTGCCTTTTATGGAAAAATTCTTTGTTTACAAAGAATGACTTCTTTTTTTAAATTTTGTTTTGTTTTTGTTTTTTTAAAATTTTTTTTTTATTTTCTAGAATGACTTCTTAATTTCATATCAGGTATACAAGTTTTCTTTCCTTGGTTTCTTTCAAAAGCACTATCAAGTTAATACTAAGTTGTTCTTAAGGAAAAAGACAGGTTGATTTGTTCAAAATATTTGGTTTATTATTTCTAAATCTCTTTCCAGATTCCTAGATTATCTGTTTCAAAACACTGTATTTTCCTGACTCTACCCAAGAGAGCAATTTCAACATCTTTCGTAAATTCACAGCTTTTAAAACAATAAAAGGTGTTAGCCAATGAGTGGTGGCTCATGCCTGTAATTTCAGCACTTTGGGAGGCGAAGTGGGAGGATGGCTTGAGGCAAGGGGTTCAAAGAGCAGCCTGATTTTATTAATCCAATGGAAGAACAAGCACCACTTGTACTCGCCATCAAATTGGCACT
>CAUYSK010085293.1:0-10748 GCA_963575035.1 Avahi laniger | reverse complement strand
GAAATTAATTGGACAACTAAAAATATATAGAAAATATTAGCTGGGCATGGTGGCGCATGCCTGTAGTCCCAGCTACTCGGGAGGCTGAGGCAGGAGGATCGCTTGAGCCCAGGAGTTTGAGGTTACTGTGAGCTAGGATGACGCCACAGCACTCTAGACCAGGCAAGAGAGTGAGACTCTGTCTCAAAAAAAAAAGACTATCTAATTTCCATTGAATTACCTTTGCACCTTGCTCAAAATTCAATTGCCCCTATTTGTATGGATCTATATCTAGACTGGAACTGTTCCATTGAACTGTTTATCTATTTTTCCACCCATACTACATGGTCTTGATTACTGTAGCTTTATAGTAACTCTTGAAATCAGGTGGAATGGGTCCTCTAACTTTATTATTTTTTAATGTTCTAGTCTCTTTGTGTTGCTATATAAATTTTATTATTCAACTTGTCTATCTACAACAAAAATCCTACTTGGATTTTTATTGGGGTTACTTTGAATCTACAGATCAACACAAATCCCTTTTTAATAAATGGATGAAGGCCGGGCGCGGTGGCTCACGCCTGTAATCCTAGCTCTCTGGGAGGCCGAGGTGGGTGGATTGTTTGAGCTCAGGAGTTCGAGACCAGCCTGAGCAAGAGTGAGACCCCGTCTCTACTAAAATTAGAAAAAAATTAATTGGACAACTAAAAATATATAGAAAAAATTAGCCGGGCATGGTGGTGCATGCCTGTAGTCCCAGCTACTTGGGAGGCTGAGGCAGAAGGATTGCTTGAGCCCAGGAGTTTGAGGTTGCTGTGAGCTAGGCTGACGCGATGTCACTCTAGCCCAGGCAACACAGTGAGACTCTGTCTCAAAAAAAAAAAAAAAAGTATATTTAAAAAGACTTCAAGTTTGGAAAGAGGTCCCTATCTTTCCCCTTTGCTAAGCCATCCTCCCACTTTTACCAGGTGGCAACGTTCTCTAGAGAAGAAAATATATTTGAAGCTATAAAAGAATATTTCTTCTAAATAATTGTGAATGATTTCTTCCTCCTTATCATTCT
Source organism: Avahi laniger (assembly GCA_963575035.1). Lineage (NCBI taxonomy): Eukaryota > Metazoa > Chordata > Mammalia > Primates > Indriidae > Avahi > Avahi laniger. The sequence continues at coordinate 9,706 of CAUYSK010085293.1, read as the reverse complement.
GTTCTAAAATGAAATATCTGGACATGGAAAACTCCATTTTCCTACCTTAGTTTAGCCATTTGGAGATCGTGCCAGCTCTTGAACCTAAATGCCCTTTCTTGCCTCCATCATTCAGATACTGGATTGTAGGTGACATATAAAAATGGTTGACAAAAGGAACATGTATATTAAATCTGATACAACATGCTTCTTGGAAAAGATGTTTACTTTTGAAGAGTGTGTGTGCGCGCATGTGTGTGTGTGTGTATGTGTGTGTCCTTTAAAATATTTCAGTGAGAACAAGGACAGGGTTAAGAGTATGTAAACGTATTTTTACAAAACTTTTAGAAAGGAATGAGACACTATCTTTTTGATTCTAGTTCCTCAATGCCCCTAAGAAAAAAACTTTAAAAATGGAAATGTTTGTGTGTTTTCTTCATTTTCCTTGCAGTTTTTTTGAATTTTTTTCCATTCTCCTGAATACAATGTTATTTAAAACCAAAGCATTCTCTTTGGTAACCCATTCCCTTTTCCCTTAGAATCATTATAATAGCTGTGGAAGCAGCCAGGTGGTGTAGGAGATCTGGGCTTAAGCTGATGACATCACTGAGTATGAGTTGGATGGAGGGGAAATTCAGTTACATATAGGCAATTTATTAGAAAACCTACAATTATTTGGATTGGCATTAAAAATAAGAAAACTTACTGGGAAAATGCATAAGTTAAAGTAATATTAAAATTTAAACATTCATAAAGCACTGTGATTTTTCTTTGTTGTAGATGAAATCAGGATGAAGTTGGCAAAATAACAAGAACTACTTTTTTCTATAATATTAGATTTGTTGCTCCACTGTTAGAGCAAGGAAGATGTAGACTTTTGAAGTATTTTTAGTTCAACATCAAAAATGGTTGTTAAAACATGCTTTTTCTCCCCACTGAATTAGTTTTATTGTTTTATATCTCACTATAGAGGAAAGTTTTAAAATTAAAAGAATGAACAGAAGATGTGTTGGAAGAGATTTCAGGTTTAAGGGAAACATTTCTACAATTAGTATCATTTTTTCCTTACTGGCTTCAAGAAATCAATACAAAATTTATGAGAACTAAAGTGGAAATATACATTAATTGTATAATATCATTGTATAGCTGCAAATGAAGAATCAATAATCCCAAACTTGAAAATGTTTGAAAGGGTTCATGTTTTAGCCTCTTTCTCCCTTTGCTGCACAGACTATGCATACCTCCATTTCCCAGAAGCCCAGTTGAGTCACCGTGGGAGAAAAGACAATGATGGATTGCCTTAATCCAAGCAAGTAACCCAAACGACCTATGAAACAAAAAATGAATAACAAAGTATCAACAGCACACAAATCACAGGGACCTGTATAATCAAAAGTGTAGTATGTTCAGAAGAACCTGGATGGCAAGAGCCAAGAGACCTGAGTACTAGCTAGAGCTTTGCAGCTGACTAGCCATGTGACTTTATTTATTTTTTTATTTTTTTGAGACAGAGTCTCACTCTCTTGTCTAGGCTAGAGTGCCGTGGCGTCAGCCTAGCTCACAGCAACATCAAACTCCTGGGGTCAAGCGATCCTCCTGCCTCAGCCTCCCAGGTAGCTGGGACCACAGGCACGTACCACTGTGCCTGGCTAATTCTGTCTATTTTTAGTTGTTTGGCTAATTTCTTTCTATTTATAGTAGAGACAGGGTCTCGCTCTTGCTCAGACTGGTCTTGAACTCCTGAGCTCAAGCAATCCTCCCGCCTCGGCCTCCCAGAGTGCTAGAATTACAGGCGTGAGCCACCGCACCGGCCCCCATGTGACTTTAGATAAGTTACTTCACATCTCTGGAGCTTAATTTCCTCATGTATAAAATAAGAAGATTCCATGGGAGGATCTTCAAGTGTTTTCCACCTATGTAATCCCATATCCACGCAGGACTGCCGGATGAGAAATACTCGCTTTTCATTTACAGGCACAGAAGTGAATTTCTGACTGAAAACCACTTGCAGTCCGGTCCATTTTGTCTCTACACAAATCTTTCTTTTTGACTTTACACAAAAATCTGTCTTTCCAAGTCAGAGCAGCATTCTCCATGGACTTGCAATATATTCAGCAGGATTGATGAATTCTGGTTTTGGTAATTGTGCCATGAAGTAGAATGATAGTAAGGAAGGTTGTGTGTGTGTGAGAGAGAGAGAGAGAAAGAAAAAGAGGATGAGCCATAGTTGACACTTTGTTTTAGTAGCTCCGGCTCTTGGTTTTTGTGGCACAAGAAAGCAAGAGGGTTGCTCATCTGCAGTGGAGGCTGCAATCTAGGTTTAATGAGCACGTGGAGTTGTAAAAAAGATTAGGTGCAGAAAGGAGAACACACTGAAAGGAACTGGGGGAGGCCTGAAGATTTTGTAACCCTAGGAGGTTTATAAAAGATCCTGACCCACTAAACTGTCATCCGTGGTCCCCGGTCCCCAGTGACCAAGTCAGTGCTTCATCAAGCAGACACATGGCCACGATGTGCTCATTACCTCCAACTTGCTTATCCTGGCAGCCTTCTGCCCAGTCAATGAACTGTAATGCTTGAGTCTCTGAAAAAGAGTGGCTTGATGGACAGTAGTGGAACCTAAAACATTTTAAAAATAAAAACAACCCCGTTTTCTCCTGACTGCAAAAAGACAAATACATATAGTGGTCAACTGAAGAGAAAGAAAATATATGTTTTCCTTTGGGATGGTTCCTCCTTAAGGAGGCTGGCAAGCATGTTAGTGTTAGCTGACTTCTTACCTGGAAAGGCAGAGTTAATGTGTCTTGTCCTCATTTGACCACTATGACCACATAAACATTTTATGAGAAGCCGAAGTAATTGTTACTCTGACAAATTCTTCCTCAATTTAGAAGTTCTTTAATGGCAGCAAGCCATGGGCCTGTCTCACCCTGTCTTACCCCATTTTTTCTTCTTTCTTTCATTGTCCTCCCATTCCCACAACTCCTGTGCAGTTAACCTGGGCTACCCAAGGAGTCTCCCATGTAGATGGGTATCCTAGGCCACGCGAGATGAACCCTGGTGCGTGCAGGAAAGAATTATTCGGTCTGGAAATAATGAAGTTATAAGCATCAGAGAATGTCAGGCTGGCGCCTGCACATCTATCCCATAAACGTTTCAGCAACATGGCCGAGGTGCAAGGCTGTGCATGTCAAATAAACACAGCTGCATTTATTTCTGTGATTACATATTCAGATAAGTGCAGAGCCTGTTTATAAATGCACATAGATTTTCTTGCCTTCTGGGCTGGGAGCTGGGCGGGTGAGCAGGGAATCCAGCCATGCACATAGTTCTCACTTGACTGTGCACATGGTGGGAGCCATCTTTACTCTTGGGTCCCTACGTAGGGAGTATGATCGCATGACTCTGAAGACCCATCCTCCACATGCTCAGATTCCACCACTAGGGCTTTATCGACAGGATAAAGCTTTCACCCTGTTAAAATATAGTTATCTAACTGTAAATTGTTTTCGGGTATTTGCACTGTGACATGAAACATACATAGGATATCAGGTTGTAAAAGATCAAAAGGCCTTTGGTTATAAAGACTCAAAGTCGCAGACACTTGTTTTGGGCATGTCGAGAAGGCAGGAGTGAGCCTGCAGCTGAGAAAGAGCAAATGCCAAGAAAGGAGTAGGCTGGAAGCACAAAGAAAATTTACATTTTCAAGAAGTTTGGCCTACCCTAGGACCTCCCTCTTATGTGATTGTTTTCCCATTATGAAATATTCCAATAAGAAAGTGATTGAATCTCCTGTCAGACATGGGTATATTTATGGGTATATCCTTTAGATTGATGACTTGATCTACATGGTCAGAGTTATAGCCCTGGATACCAAGTGGTATTACTGGGTTACAGTGGCCAGAGTTAGTTGGCAGATGCCAGTGTCACAGTAGGGACTGTGCAGTGGGAGATGGAACCACAGAGGAGGCTCAGCCACACTGAAGCTACCAAAGGAAGCAGGGAGAGGAGAAGTAATACCTTGTTTCTCGCCAAGTGCTGCTTTCAAATCTTCTACCAGTGCCCCCCATTGGCCAATCCTAACAGGAAGCCAGAAGACAAGAGAGCTTCCACTTCGGCTAGGAAGAAAATACCCGTTAGACTTCAGCAGAAAGGATATCCCCGCCATGTAAAGAGGAGGGTAGGAATAGAGAATAGTGAGAACATTGGGAAGTGGTTGGAGGTGAGAGCTTCTTGGGGGCCTGGCTAGGTAACTAACCCCCTCACTGGGAGAGTTCAGGTGCCCAGATGCCAAATGGCAGAAAGAGTCTTCAAGAGGATTATAGGAAGAATCAAAATGAACTTCTAGAACAAAATATCTAGAACTGTATAGAGAAGACATAATACTGAATTGGGGAGGAAAGGGTGGAGACAACATGCTGGTTTTTAATCTAGTCGATGGGAGGATTTCCTCTCCGACTCAAATCTGCCTGCAATATCAATACTTATTACTTCATAAAATCATTATTCCCAAATTTTCTGAGGCAGGTCTGATTGCAGACTTTGGTCCCATTGTTGAACACTACACTGTTTGGGATTAGGAAAACACAATTTCTGTGTCCATAAAAGTGTCCTCTGCTGTATGATGTGTAAAGCCCTTTATGAACAAATGAAACAGGTAGGTACCCTCTTCCTATCTCCCTGTCCCTTCCTGAGCTTCCTTTCTGGTTTAATAGCTTTGCCATCCATCTTTGTTACATGAGACAGAAACCTCAGAAAATTCTGTGTTAGTTATCTATGACTGCATAACAAATTATCCCCAAATTTAGCAGCTTAAAAGAATAAACATTTAATATCTTACACAGTTTCTGAGGGTCAGGAATCCTGGAGCAGCTTAGATGGGCAGTCCTGGCTGAGGATGTCTCATGAGGTTGTTGTCAAGCAGTGGCTGGGGCTGTAGGCATCTCAAGTCTTGACTAGAGCTGGAAAATCTTCCAAACTCACATGGTGGTTGGAGGCCTTAGTTCCTCATTGACTGTTGGCCAGAGGTCTCTGTTCCTTACCATGTGGGCCCCTCCCTAGGCTGCCTGAGTGTCTTCATGACAGGGCAGCTGGAATCCCCCAGAGCAAATGATGGGAGGGAAAGAAGGAAAAGAACTTCCGAGGTGAAAACCACAGATTTTTAAACAGGCTAATCCCAGAAGTGACATGCCATTACTGCCATATCCTATTGGTCACACAGACCAACCCTAGTACAGTGTGGGAGGAGACTCCACAAGGGTACAAATACCAAGAGGCAGGGTTATTGGGGGCCAACTTGGAAGCTGGCTACCTCAAAGAGGTCTTCCTTTCCTTCTCCCTCTTCTTCAGCAAACCACTAACTGAGTCCTTCTGAGTCTTCCTCTATAGTATTTCTTAGACATGACCTCATCTCAAATCCAATTGTTTCTTCAGGGAAGAGGTGTGGAGGCTGATGGAGGAAGCCTTGGGGACAACATACATAAGGGTGCAGGTAGAATGCATAATAATATGCTAGCATGGCTTCCAACCCAAGCTTACAAGGAGGGGAGCAACATCTTGGCAAGCCAGATTTTTGGAGAGGATTTGTTCCCTGTGCAGGCAAGGGAAGACTTGTAACACCAGTCATCCTAGGCAAATGAGGTGCTGAGAGCACAGATACTTTCAGACTAGGCCTAAGCACCTTAATACTTCAGACCACAATATAAGGTCAGCCCCCCTGTGCATGAGGCACAGAAAGTCTTAGGAGCTCTGTAGGCAAAGGCCTGTCTCTTTCTTGTAAGCATCACAAGTAGGTTTACCTGCACAAGTCTACATAGATTGGAAGTGGCTTCCTGGAGCTCTTGAACTAAGAAAAATTGTGTGATCCATCTGATTCAGTGGAAAAGGAAACCTTGATTCTCAACGTCTGCCATCTGGCCAGTGGAAATATACCCCCTTTCCACTGAAGATACCTTTCCTTCTTGGGTCCCTTCTCTAAGATGGGTTTTTTGGAGAAAAACAAAACACATAATAGGTAGAATTTTCAGAGCTAGGTGTGCCTTGACCCCACCTACCTGAGCTATTTGAACTGCTACACCATCTCTCCCATCATCACTGCACCTGGGAGGAGGTGAGCTCTAGCAGTCTCCCTCCTTAGGTTCTTAAACAACCTGAGACTGGACAGTTAACTAAAGTTAAATCAATTAACTGAGGACCCAAGGGGACCAGGGTGGGAACTCAGAATTTATTGAAATTGATGAAAGATTCTAGTCCTTCTATGAAAATTTGTTCTTTGTTCTTGGATCTATAAACTTGGGATACAGAATCATAGACTTATTGACCAGAACAGACAGCAGAGGTCACCTACTGCCTTACCCCTTACCCCATACTCATTTTACCTGTGACCCAGAGAGGTCAAGGGACTTTCCTACAGTCATTTAATAAGTTGGCAACCCAGCTGGGACCAAAGTCTTCTGACTTTCTGATCTTTCCTGGTCTCATGTGAAACCTGTGAGTTATCATGGCATGTATACTAGTAGGATAAGTGTACTGTAGCTGCCTGTTTGCTTTAAGATCCATTTTCTGCTCTTATTGTGATCTCTAAATGACAAGGCACTTTGTTTCCCAGGCTCTCTTGTCTTCTAGCCTCCTGTTAGTATTGGCCAATGGGGGGCACTGGTGGAAGATTAGAGAGCCCGAGTTGGCAAGAAACAAGATATTACTTCTCCTCTTCCTGCTTCCTTTGGTAGCTTCAGTGTGGTTGAGTCTCCTTTGTGGTCCCATCTCCCACTGGACAGTCCCTACTGTGACTCTGGCTTCTGCCAGCTGACTCCTGCCAGTGTAACCCAATAACACCAGCTCCTCCATTCTGAGGGGTCATAGCTGCTTACTGCTGTGGCTGATCTCTGGCTTGCCTGCCTGACCTCTGATTGGTTTCTCAGCTCTTCTATCATTTTGATAACCCATTCCCTATATTAAATTACCTCTGCTTGTTGAGATCTCAACTGGTTTCTCTTTTCCAATAATAGGAATATAGTAAACATTCAATTATAATGATGTTAATGAGAAAGGAAAACCAGTTTATCCAAAACCAGTAGTGCTTAGTTGTATTCATTTACTTTATAAGTTGAGCTGATTAAAGCTACATATTTGTCATGACTCATGAAAAACAGAAAGTGGAAACATCTTGCTAAGATATTTTCCAGAGGAGTCAGTTTTGTGCCTTCTACTCTGTGGTGTCAAAAGAATGGATTCCTTTGATCTTGTAGATATTTCCATCTCTGTCAACCGTGACTTGATCATGGAAGGGATCTTTTTTGGTTGGATAGGTTTGTATTTTTTAACTGTAGCAGAACGAGTCATTGGTTTTTTACACTTGCTTTGGTAACAACTCTCTGCAGTTGGCTTTGCCATCACAAGCCTGGTTGTTGTGACCTACAGTCCTGTTTTTGTGCCAACCACTGTTCTTGGCCTCCGCACGAGGATTTCCACAAGGGCTCCATTTGAGGTGGTAGTTTCCAAGATTGGGGGGATCTGCCCGCCAGCACTGGATTTGAGACCACCAGCTTGTTTTTCCAAGCATTAATATCTCACTGATCTCCAAACATATTTTCTTTTCCAGAATACTTTCCAAAAGGTTTGTAAGAATGTCTCTAAAACTTTTTTCTTTTGAAGGCATACAGGCCTAAGGGGAGTGGGGCAAGGATAATATAAATTATAACTTGGCAGACTCATATTTAAAGCTTTATCCAAAAAATATTTTTCTCCTTACAAAAAAAAAAGAAAAGGCCCTCTTTACATATTTAAGTAATTTATTTGGGAGAAATAACCACTCAGCTATTCACATAGCCAGCCCTTGGCAGTTTCAGTTCAAAATGCTTTGAAGGGAGTCAGCTACAGCCTCAAATATTTTCTCTTTGAAAGCTCAACTTAACCATCACTACGATGGTGGTGAGAAAAGTGACAACTCATTTTAAAGATTCTGCCCCTTTGTTTCTTTGTCTCTCTCTGCAGGCCATGTGTTTATACTATGGGATCGCCCATAAACAACAGGGCCCTTTTTCCATGCCAGGAGCCACCCGTTGCCATGTCAACATGGCAGGCAACAGTTCGAGCAGCTGCATCTTTTGTTGTTTTAATGAGTGGAGAAAATTCTGCCAAGCCAACACAGCTTCAGGAAGGTACTGTACATGTGTTCTTTGCTTATTTATGTATAGCACACATGTTGGACCCAGGAACTCAATAAGCAATGTTTTTCTAAACTTTAAAGAGCTCCTTTATTAGTTGGGTTGGAAATGAACATACTGTAAAACATCCTGCCAGAGAAAACAAGCAAGGGATGGGGAGGGGCACTTAGGAGCACGGGCATGGGATTTGGGGCTCTTCGTGCTAGCGTTATCAATTCATAGATTATTTCAGTAGTTGCTTTCACCTGGTGGTTTGTGGGCTGTAAGTAGGTGGTCTTGGTTGAAGACTTTCTGGGCTGGTGGGTGTGTCCTGGAAACACCATTATAGTTGAGTTATCTGTGGTTTGGTTATGGTGTCTGTACATGGTCATTGGTTATGTTGAGAGATAATGCTCCTGTTGGCCAGCCCACTGGCGTTGTCCTGGTAAAGGATCTGTTCTACACACTATTTGCCTATATGAGGTTCTGAACCAAAGGTGTATAAGAAAGACAGAAGGCAAGTGCTATTGCACGGTCAAGGTTTTATCTGTGAATTACTTGCTTATTGCAATAATTAACCCTTTCAGTTGAGATCCTAAGCATGTTGATGCTAGATAAAATTTTTGTAGTTGTAATATTTCTTTATTTAAACTGTAGTGTCTCCTCTCACATACTTATTGCAGAAACTTTAAAATATGCAGAAAAGTAAAAATAATAAAGTTAAATAATTTTAGAGGAAATCATTGTTAACGTTTTTCTTCATTTCCTTTCAGTATTTAAAATCTAGTCCAGGCACAGTAGCTCGTGCCTGCAATCCCAGCATGCTGGGAGGCTGAGGCAGGAGAATTGCTTGAGCCCAGGAGTTTGAGACCAGCCTGGGCAAATTAGCAACACCCTGTCTCTACAAAAGAAAATTTAAAAATGAATTAGCCAGCCATGGTGGCATGCGCCTGTAGTTTTAGCTAGGAGGCTGAGGCAGGAGAATTGCTTGAGCTTATGAGTTGGAGGTTGTAGTGAGCCATGATCTGGCCACTACACTCCAGCCTGAGCAACAAAGTGAGACCCTGTCTCTTAAAAAAAAAACAAGCAACTGTATGTATTGTATGTATTATCATTCCAAAAGTATTGTCATAGCATACAACAGTATTTATTCTGCTTTTCTCATTTATAGCGTATCTGGAATATTTTTCAGGTCATTTAAGTATTTTTTAAAATTATGATTTTAATGTTGGCACAATATTCTGTTATATGAATAGATCAGAATTTAATACTTCCATGTTATTACACATTTTGATTATTTCCAGGGCTTTTTTTCTGTTATAAATAAAGTTGCATTAAATTCCTGAGGAGATGTTTTATATAAAATTAGAATTACTGAGTCAAAAGTTGGAACATGTTTTAGGCTATTGGTACATATTGTTTTCCAAAAAGGTTGTGCCACTTTACCCATTCATCTGTAGTTATGAGGGTCTCTGTTTCCTGAACTTTGCTCATCTGATAGGCAAGAGAAGGTCTCTTTTTAATTTGGATTACTTTGGTTATCAATGAGTTTCACATGTCCTTATGTGTTTCTTTTTTTTTTT
>CAUYSK010085292.1:0-11948 GCA_963575035.1 Avahi laniger | reverse complement strand
ATTAGTTAGGTTAAGGACCATTCTTTCTCCAATCAAGCAAGCACAGTAAAACTTCAACCATAGGTAAGACAGCTGGAAAGTTTAAACAATCAGTTATAAGAAACAATCAGTTTCGGCTTGATCGCTTTGTTTTCCATCCTTAGCCACTAGTACAAAGTACATGAGTAGATTCTTCCCAAATGAAGCAACGGCGCTAAATTTTAACTTAGGACAGTCCTGAAGGCAGAATAGAGGCAATCCACTTTAAAGTCAGCGCGTGATTTCTTTGATTCTCGTCTAGTTATGTGTTAACCCACAAATCTCAATATATTTCTAATCTAACATCATAACCTAGTACATTTGGGGGGATTAACTACATAACCCACCTATAAACTGTAAGCCCTGCTTAGAGATGGCCCACCTTTTTGGGCCAAACCAATGTATGCCTCCCACGTATTGATTTATGACTTGACCTGTAATCCGTCTCCCTGAAATGTATAAAACCAAACTGCAACCCAGCCACGGTGAGTCCACTTGCTCAAGGCCTCTTGAGCGTGACTCCGGGTCATGGTCCTCAAATTTGGCTCAGAGTAAATCTCTTTAAAATTATTTCATAGAGTTTGGCTTCTTTTCCATTGACATGGCTAAGGTTGAACTTGAGTCTTACTTTAGACACCAGAACTAGAAGAAAATAGCACTGACCCTGGGTAGCAGAAATACCTGAATTTATATAACATATATTCCCAGAGAGTTATGTGTAATTTAATGAAATTAATTAAATTTTAATTGCACAAATGGTCCACTCTACTCCTAAGTTAATTCTTTTGCAAAAGGAAAAAAAAATGAGGGTAGGGAGTATAAATAAGTACTTCTTTTGGGTCTCCACAGCATCTAGCAACCTGCCTTACGTGTTCAAAATATTCCTTATATGTTTGAAATATTGGGCTATTTATTGATTAGCTAAGGGAAAAGATCTTTCAATTGCATAAATCATGATTCTCTAATTTCTTTTGTACAATTTTTTGCTTTTCCTAATCCCATTGCTCCTTTCTCAACTGGAGGGAAATTTGTCCCAGGATGAAGTCTCTGAATGGGAAGAATGAAATGCCATAGACAGAGAGTGAAGCAGATACAAGTGTGGGGTTTTTATAACTATTGATTGCTTGACTCTGCTTTCAGTTTCCATTGATTTGTTGGTATAGAATGAATTTACTACCACTATGCTTGGTTTCTGAGAGCTCGTATTCTATTTTCCCTGCAGCAACATGTCCCTTGTACACAAGCCATTTCACTGAGACCTCAACTTATCCAGGAAACAGCCAAGAGCTAAGAAGGTAAGCCAAATACCTGGGAGCAACCAAAACAGATATCATCATGTCTCCACTGTCCAGACCCTTACATAAGGTGGAATGCCCTTTGCAGCTCTCTGCACAGTCAATTCAGTTGTGTGATTTTGTAACAAGGCATGTCAGAAGCAGCAAATTTGTTGGGAGGTTCCAAAAGAAAAGTTGCCAAAGGCTAGACTACTGGCCATGAAAATGACACCTGATAGACTGAAAGAGAGGAAAAGGCCAAACAAGAAAAAAAAGAAAACCTGTAAAAGTAAGAACCAAGGAATCAAAATCCAGAGGAGATTTGATCATGCCATGCAGAGGCAAATAATCTTATACTTGAATTGCACATAAGAACACCATCCTGTTCTAGAGTGGAAGAGAAATCAACATTCATCTTGGTAAGCCCGAGATATAAAGAAAAGAATAAAGTGTGTTCAGGAAACTGTTGGAGAAGGCAGGAAAGTACACAATACAGTTTAGAATATTTCTAGGCAAAATAATTTTGTTTTGTGTTTAGAGGCGTAAACATCAGTTAATAGGAAAAAAAGATTCATAAGTCCTTTGAATACACCACTTTTCCCATAACATACTGGATAATTCAGGCATTATCATATTGCAAACAAAGCACAAAAATCTCCTTAGCACAAACTTGCTGACATGTCAGAGGTTATCACCATTTCATCTTTCTTGCCATTTTCCCCAACCACGCATGCTCTCAATTTCTACATGGCTATTAACACAACATACAATTTATTCTGCTTTGATTTGACCTATTGTTCATCACTTACTTTCCATGCACCTATATAATATTCATAATTTTCATTTTTATGGCTGCCTAATAGTCTATGTTCCAAAATTGCTTCCAATTTTACTAATTATCCATAAACAATACAGTAAATAATTATACAGTAATAATACAGTAAATAATATAGTAAATTTTACTAATACCATAATAATACAGTAAATTTTACTAAGTATTCGTAAATAACACAGTAAATAATACTGTAATAAACATATTCACATATACAGCTATCCTGTCCTTTTATAGTTTTAGATTACTATCAAAGGATCAATTCCCCAAAATGAAATTAGAAATACATCTAAAGTAAAGTAAGAAACACATTTGAACAATGACCTGCTTTACAAGGCTATGGTAAAAATAAGGTCATAATACTAATCAAGGCATAATACTAATCAAAACATACCATATGTGAACTTATGCTCTCAAAAAGCCTTACACATTCTTGGCCTCAAACGATTTCAGCCAGTTGAAATCAACAGTATTATTTAGAGATTAATTTTAACCTAATTCTGATCATGTTGAAGATGTAATAAACAATGTGAAAGAACAGAGTTGGAAATGCAGTAATGAAATATCGTCTACGAACAATGCATTGAACATTAGATATATAGTTAGACTCATTTAATGTGAGTGACATGTCACTACACTACACTAAGAGATTAATGTACTTACTTTTAACTAAAAAATTCTTTCAATAACTATGTACAGTGTGCCCTCTGCTGGATGAAGATGAGTACTATTTTGTGAGGTTATACATAGAGACAATATACTGCTTTATGATCATATCTAAAGTAAAAATTTTCAATACTTGCCTTCTGTGTATATTTCAGAAATTAGTTGGTTCTGTCCCACATCAACCTTCTAATTTTTAAGTTACTAATAAAGAATCTCATCTACAAAAGGTTCAAAACATTGTTAAAGATCAATCAGCTCAGTACTATTGAGTGTTATCAGCTGAGTAACTCTTGTTACTTCTCAAGAAAGAACTCATAATTTAATATAATATAAATATGGATTAATCTCCTGGGAGTTTTCCATATCCTAATAAAATGCACAATGAAGCTTTGCATTATAGTTTTTAAGTTTGCAAATATCCATAAGTATTGTCTCATTTCATTTCATTATTTAACTTAACCAGTATTTATTCCCATGTAGTATACTGGATTTTGATGAAACACAGACAAATAAGGTGTGGTCCCAATTCTCAGGAACTTTATCATTGAACGGAAGATGATGGAAAGTAAATGAACAATTGTAGAGTGGCTCATGTCATGAACACTGGGATGCCCCAGTTCCCCTTTCAATGAGGGACTTTTTCCCCCAGTTACAGAACCACCTCACCCAACAGCCCGCCCTTTTCAAGGGGCCCACGTCCAATAATTGTTCCATGCCAGAGAATAAAGGCCTCACCATCTCTGTCCAACTTCCTACAACTCAGAAGGGCCATTCTAGCTCCTGAAATCCCCATGGGGTCCACCAAGGCTCTTGTTAGATCCCCATCCAAGCTCAAGCCTTCTCTCTACCCCAGTCATTTTCAACTGGGGGCAATTTACTGCCTCCCCAATCCCACACCAGGGATATTTGGCAATGTCTGGAGACAATTTTGGTCCTCATAACTAGACGGGTGAGAGGTGTGTGAATGTTACCGGCATCTAGAGAGTAGAGGCCAGGGATGTGGCTAAACATCCCACAATACACAGGACAGCCCCCACAACAAAATATTACCCAGTCTAAAATGTCAATATGCAATGGTTGAGAAACCCTGTTCTACCCAATCCTGTTTTGTTTTTGTTTTTGTTTTTTTGGTTTTTTTTTTGAGACAGAGTCTGGCTCTGTTGCCCTGGCTAGAGTGCCATGGCGTCAGCCTCACTCACAGCAACCTCAAACTCCTGGGCTCAAGCAATCCTCCTGCCTCAGCCTCCCAAGTAGTTGGGACTACAGGCATGTGCCACCATGCCCGGCTAATTTTTTTTTCTGTATGTATTTTTAGCTGTTCAATTAATTTCTTTCTATTTTTGGTAGAGACGGGGTCTCACTCTTGCTCAGGCTGGTCTTGAACTCCTGAGCTCAAACGATCCACCTGCCTCGGCCTCCCAGAGAGCTAGGATTACAGGCGTGAGCCACCACGCCCAGCCCCAATCCCGTTTTTTCCTTTCCCTTTCATAGGTGTTGATCCCAAGGTCATTCTTTACTAAACATCCTGTACCCTAAACTCCATCACAGAGTTGGGCTTTCTGGGAAACAATTATGCAACAGTATCTACAAGAAACCATTTGGTTTTATACATGTGTATGAGAGAGACAAAGTAGCATGTACATGTATAAATGTATTAATATTTACAGAACAAAACTGGGAGGACACACACTAAATAGAAACAGTGGTTATTTTAAAATAGTGGTGTTGCAAATAATACTTGTTGTTTTCCTTTGTGCTTAAATGCCTGAGTTTTCCAAAATTTGTGTTTTTCTTGTCTTTCTTTTCCTTTTGTGTTTGTTTTTTTTTGCATTAAGCACATGTTTCTTTTGCAGTCTGGGAGAGGAAATGTAATTGCAAAGAAATACTGCAGAGAGGCCAAGTTATAGTCGACAGTGGATGGAAAAAGGTGGTGGTGACATCAGTGTACTGGAATGGATGTGCTGGAAGAGGAACAGCAGTGGGGTGAGGGGAAAGTAGGCAATGAAATAAAGGTATCCCACTTTTTACAGAAGCATGACCAAAAAAAGAGATAGAAAGAACAGTAAGCAGGGGGGATGAAAAAATAGCCCAAATAATTATAAAGATCAGAGAACCCAAGCAAGTTTGATGCTGATGGGGAAGGGGTGAGAAAGAGAGAGACGATGACATGAGGGGTGCCTAATTGGGGAACCAGGTGCCTGTGAGGATGTAGTACTGGGTCAAGAACATGATTGGATCGGTCTAGGCAGGAGCAAAAATGCCTCTTCCTCCAAACCAAGAGGTATGGTGAGTGCAGAGTTCAGACAGCAATACATTTCAAAGCGATGACATCTGTGCCTGGTCATCTTAATTTTGTCAGTAGGAGGTGAGGTCATCCACTGAAAGGGAGGGTCTGGCTGGTGGGGCAGGGGCTTGAGAAGGCAGCAAAACCAAAGGGAAACTGTGGGAGAGGACCTGAGAGGGGCAATGTCTTTAAACATTTTTGTTTGTCACAAATGGTGGGGGAGGGAAGCAACCCATAGGCAGAGGCCAGGGGCGCTTCTAAATAATCCTACAATGCACAGAGCAGCCCCCACAATGAATTATCCCGCCCCAAATGTCAGTAGTGCTGAAAGTAAGAGATCATGCTTTAAAGAGTTCCTCATCTGTCAGGATCTTTGAATGTTTTGCTATAATCCATTTAAGGGTTATTTAAAATTTGAAGTTTATGCCTGGGACAAATGAAAGAAAATACCAGACAAGGGTGAGGAATGATGGCATTTATAAATTTCCACCAGATGGCGCTAACACACAAACGAAACTCCAACCTCCTCTAGCCTCCATTTCAGAATTGTTTCTCTCCCTGGTCAGCCCTCTGGAGTAGCAGTGCCCATTCTTTTCCAATAGGATTGTCATTTTTCAGGTGCTTAGTGTTCCCCATCACCAGTATTCTTATGCAAATGAGTTAAAATGAATAATGACTAAAACTCAGCTTGCAAGATGAAAAGAACAGGACCACCTCCTCAATCAGCTACACAATTTCCATTCCCTGAAGCTACGAGGGTATGGGAGCATTGGCTAGCTTCTTGGCTTCTCCTTTAGCCAACTTTTAGGTAGGGACCTGGCTACCTGAAAAATAGACAATTCCAAGACTACTGTACCCTTAGGATGACCGAATAGTGAAGTTCAGGCCATTAGTGGGATGTGAGCAGAAGTGTTGTGGGCCACTTCTGGGAAGTACCCTTAAAGCAGTGGTTCTCAACTTGGGTGACTTTGCCCCCAAGATGTCTGGGTACATTTGTGGTTGTCACAACTAGGGGATGCTACTGGCATCTTCTGGGTAGAGGCCAGGGCTGCTGCTAAACTTCCTACAATGCACAGAAGAGCCCCAGAACACAGAATTATCCAACCCCAATTGTGAATAGTGTCAAGGTGGCAAAACCCTACCTCGGAAGGAAGGGGCATGCCCCTGGTTTCCCCTTTCCCCCGTCCTCACTGGCTGGAAGAAAGGTGCAGTGGTATGCCATCTGGGACTATGTGGGCCAAGGCAAGAAACCAGGGAGGATGGAGATACAAAGTCAGGTGGAATTTAAGTCCCTAGTCCCATGGGGCTGCCATACTACTTTGGATTCCTTACACCCAGACTGCTGCGAGATAGAAATACACTTTTCAAGGTTTGAGCCATTCCTCTTCTGGTTCTCTGTGACAGCAGCCGAGGCAATAGCCCATCAAATACCATAGTATACTAATATATACACATATGTATGCCTTCTCTTCTCTTTCCTTCCTTTCTTCATGCTGGTTTCTTCCCTGAGGCAGAGATTCCACCAGGTCCCAATCCAGACCTGACTTTTCCCAGAAAACACCACCCTCCTACCATCGCCCCCTTCTATCCACAGACATCTCATTTCCTCCTCCATCCATTTTTCTGAACAACGGAGGAAGAACTTTGTCTAAAATAATCCCTCTCAATAGACACAAAATTTCCGGCACTGCAGATGTCCCCGTCCCAATCCCAGTGCCCGGAACCGGCGCAGCACGCAGCGCTCCGCCCCCGTCCTCTCTGGGCTCCACCCAGAGGAGCAGATCCACCTCCCGCACCCGTCCTCCTGCACCGCGTAGCCTGCGAAGCGGACGTGCCGTCAGCAGCGTAGGCGGGATTTCCGGCGCGCCACGGTCACGTGGGACTCGCTCCGGAGGCGCGCTTCCAGTCGCCCCGGGCAAAGCCTCCCTCTCACTTCCCCTCTATCTGTCCCAAGAAAAATAGGCAATTGCTCGCCCACCGCCCAGGATCTGCAAGCTGCGCGCCCACGAGGTGACTTCGGGGGCGGCCGGGTTTCCTTTGGGGAGCGAGGGAGGAGCCCACCCTGGGCTTGGCTTCCCTTCTTGCGGGAAGAGCCGAGGTCTTGGCTGTCACGTTGTCATCGTAATTGTCATCTCTCGGCAAAAGGTGGGGCCCGCGGCCCCTGAGATTCCTAAATCATTACAGGTTAATTGTGGGAGGGGACTAGTTCCAGAGGCTCTCAAGTCTGCTGTGCTTCCTAATAACTGGACTACTCAAGAATTCTGATGCTGGGGCCTCCATTCTAGACCAGTTAAATCCGAATCTTAGAAGTGGGGCCCAGGCATCGGTATTTTTTAAAGTCCCCCAGGTGATTCTGATGTACCGAGAACCACCATGTAAAGTGTGTCGGTGAATTTGGATTTTGCCCATCCAGCACAGTCTCTGAATAAAAGATCGCCCAGGATAACCTCATCCTTAGAGGGTTGTCTAGGATATTGGCCCGTCTACTCAAAAATTGGGGGTTTCTCTCTTTTACGTTGCACTTTAACCTCTGTAGGAGGTCAGAGTTTTTGGTGGAAACTCTGGCACCTGCAATCGCTTCTGGGTCTTACCTACTGGGGCGGATAACGTCTTTGCCCACTTTTCTTGATCAGTAATGAGCTAGAGTTGTACCAATGGCCAACGAAGTATCTTTTTTCGTTCTGAAGTCCTGAGATTCCCTTAGTACAGATCAGATGATTCTGAACAACTTTCTTTTTTTCAGGAATGATTTTTCAACTTGTTTCACAGGCTAGGCATTGTATTCAGCTGTTTTTCACCTTAAGTCAGAACAACATTACTTTAAAAGTCTAAAGATTAATAACACAAACAACATTTCTGGGATTATTTACTTCCACGGCTCCCATGAATTGTGGGATGAGAGATAACCTTTAAAAATACCATTTATAGGCCAGGTGCCATGGCTCACACCTGTAATCCTAGCACTTTGGGAGGCTGAGGTGGAAAGATCACTTGAGCCCAGGAGTTCAAGACCAGCCTAAGCAATATATCAAGATCCCCATCTCTACAAAAAATTAGCCTGGCATGGTGGCCCATGCCTGTAGTCCCAGCTACACAGGAGGCTGAGTCAGGAGAATCACTTGAGCCCAGGAGTTCAGTGCTGCAGTGAGCTATGATCAAGCCACTGTATTCCAGGCTAGGCAACAGAGTGAGTGGGGAAAAAATTGAACAATTAAGGCTAAAGTGTAGAGAGTTTACAAACTAGCTACATTAGTCTTGAAACTACTTTTCTATGACAGGAGTCAGCCATAGAACAGTTGGACAAGTGAAGAAAGAATGTAACTATAGTCGATCAAAGGTGAGATGAATTGAAAATATCCTAAAAACATAATGTATTGAAACATTTCCTTCCTGAGAAGATTTGGCACGTTGCAGTTAGTTGAGTTACCAGCTTCTCAGTGATTTGGGGGAGTAGAGGTAGGAGGAGAGAGTGTTACCAGGAAACAACAGACAAGGTCAACAATTTCAACAGCATCCCAGAACATGAAATATTAACTATTTTATGTTGGAATAAAAATAGGAAATTTAAAAGGAACAGGTTGTGGAATTCATACCTACACGTAATTGATTGTGTCCAAATGAATGAGGCATAGTTAGTGCTGTATAAATTCAGAAAAGAGAGAGATTAACATGAAATTACCATGAATATGTTTACAGAAAAAGTAAACTTGAAAAAAGACACCTGAAATGTACTAGTGGTCCTAACCACTTTAAACTAGTCATGGGTTTTGCTGCTATGCTCTTAATTTGCAATACCTGCCTGTTCAACCCTATTCCTTTATGGTCGCACTAGTTTTTGCTGTATGAAGGATATACTTGCAGTGAAGTGAACTTATCTGTTTCTTCCTTTCAACTGTATTATCATTATGTCATTCTCAGTTATCCCATTGCCTGTTGTGTTCATGAGTCAGAGGGTAGCTTTCTTCCTGGCCTCATATTTCACTTTTGATTCTGATGCTCGTCACATGGGGATTCAGAGAACTTGCAAATAAATCCATTCACAAATCCATCACCCTTGCTGACAAATTAAACAATGTCTTTCTGTGGGTAGAATGTCATCTGTATGAAAAAAAAAAGAATTGTTAACTACATCCTTTCAGTCTTAACTCCTCCTGCATGCTATGAATTCTTTGTGACAATAGAAGAGGGTAAATTGGGGTTTGGAGTTGAGGGAATAAAAAGGAAATAAAATTCAATTTTTTGACTCCCTCGCCCATCTGTCTTAACTGTGGCTGTTTTAGATGTGGAGATGCAGGCTTTCTGAGCACAGTGGCTTATGCAACTTGTAGCAGGCCTGTGTCTGGCCGAAGGATGGAGCTTGGACTCCAGCGAGTGGAAGGCCATTTGGACTTGAGCCACCTTTGATGTCCCAGTCACTAAGCAGGGGACACACAAAGCCACAGGAGGGAGCCCATGAGGACATCAAGCTAGATGAGCTTGCCAGCCTCAGCAACCAGCCAGGAAGAGGGGCAGGAAGCAATGTGCTGGGGGAAAAAAAAACAAACCCATTTTATTATTTATCTTAGTTGAGGAAGTTCTTACTGATGTGTGTATTATTGGAAGACATCTTCTCTAATAGGGTTATTACTGCATGTACAGAGAAAGATTCCTTAGAACCACATATGACTCAATTTTTGTAATTCAGATTTCTCACCACACCTTCATTCATTTTGCTAACCCCCTTTCCTATACTTTGAAACAATTTGTACTGAAGGCCTAATTAGATCCCCCGAATTATCTGGTTGGCTTAGAGAACCAAATCAGTGGGAGCCTTATAGGAAAGATTCCACTTTCAGGGCTTTGGCCAGAGTAACCTATTTAATGATTGACTTTTCATATATTTCTATGCAAAAATCAAAGCAGATAAGTTTTCATGTATTTAATTTTTAGAATTCTAGTGGGAAAGGAAGATAGAAAAATCTAATTACAGAGCCTGCATTGTAGTTTTTAGGGGAATTTATGTTTTTATTTACCTGGTTGCTATGACATGTCCTAGATCCTATATTTATAAGCATATAAATGTGCAATAAAAAGAATATGTATGATGTTACTACCGCTCAAAGCCACATAACTTATTTCTGGGATTTTTTGGTAACTGGGTGGAAACGGTCACATTTTATTCATTGCAAACTATAAAGTTTTTATCTGTTCTTTATATATATATATATACATTAAAAATATATCTTTCAAGGTATATTTTTATACCTTGCACTGAAGAGTAAATACAATTTTGTAAGGGAGGCTATATGGGAAAATATATTGTTCAAGACTCGGAGTCTCTGTCTTGCCTCTAGGCCTCATCAGTGTTTAGCGAATGACCTCAGCCCTGTTTTCTTCCTTCCTTTGGCGGTTAAGGACAGACAATGAATGGGCTCTGTACTCGCCTAGGCTCAGCTGGGTGGTGACCGTTATGCCATTGTGCTCACTGGGGAGGGCTGCTGCATGTGTAGAGCTGCGGATCCCGGCCTCCCCTGACATTGCCAATCTCTTTTCTTTCAGCTCCGCCAGCCCATTCGGAGTTGCTCTTCAGTGCAGGATGGCTTGTGCCTTAAAAGAGCAGGAGACACTCCCATGGGAGGTGGGAAATTAAAGATAAAATTAAAGACCATTGAAAGGGCATTTAAATCTGCTGCAACTATAAGCCTTCTTTTCTTTGAGAGGTGGTAGTATCTGAAAGTGTTGCTAGAATATCCAGATTTATTTTAATGTTGGCTTTTCAGAAACCCAGGCAGACCCTTAAGCTCTCTGTGTAGAGAAAGTAACCAGCTTTAAAAAGTTAACAGGATCCATTTTAGAGGAGGCTCTCTTCTTCCCTCGGCAGCTGATATGAACTGATTAACTGCGTAGCAGGGAAAAATATGTATTCCTTCCAGGGAATAGATACTCAGAACTCTGTCCTGCTTTCAGAAATCTTGGCACTGCATGTGCCTTCTAAGCCCTGTTGATTGATAACCGTTTTGCAGAAGTTTTGTTGATGTTTGTTTGTTTATGACTTTAATTAAGTCTTTAAATGTCTATGTAGATCTTTAAGAAATTGTCCAATTTCCTTATTCAGTCATGGAGACTAATTTTTTCCCCAAATATTAGGAACCGATCGCTAAGAGTACTGTTGGTCATAACAACAGTTTTCTTGCTTCCACCAGTCTTGCTCCAGGCATAATAATTTATGAAACGTGAGAAATGAGAAGTTCCTCCAGTAATTTCCAAGTGGGAAGTGAGAAATAATTAGGGTGCTCAATGTATTGAGGGCAGAGTCTATGCACCCTCAAGATGTATTAACACAAAACAGGGGTGGGGGAAAAAATCAGCCCACAGCATGTTTTTTGTACTTACAGGGAGCTAAGAATTGTGTTTACATTTTTAAAGGGTTGTCTGATGTGTTTTGGGGTTTTTTGTTTGTTTTTTTTTAAAAAAAAAAAAAACATATGAAGACTTTGTGACAAAGACTATATATGACCCACAAGCCTAAAATATTTCCTATCTGACCCTTCAATGAAAAAAATTGCTGGCATAAAATAACGAGTAATACTGAAAATGCCGAACTAAAAATAATTATAAAGCTCTATGCAAGGCCGTGCGCAGTGGCTCACACCTGTAATCCTAGCACTCTGAGAGGCCGAGGCGGGCGGATTGTTTGAGCTCAGGAGTTCGAAACCAGCCTGAGCAAGAGCGAGACCCCGTCTCTACCAAAGATAGAAAGAAATTAATTGGACAGCTAAAAATATATAGAAAAAATTAGCCGGGCATGGTGGCACATGCCTGTAGTCCCAGCTACTCGGGAGGCTGAGGCAGGAGGATTGCTTGAGCCCAGGAGTCTGAGGTTGCTGTGAGCTAG